>LTAE01012901.1:0-13251 GCA_001647135.1 Pontederia paniculata
ATTCTCAAAGTGAGTTCATATTGTAAGAGAGATTGAGAGAGAAGTCTTCCTTGTAATCTTGAGAGAAAGCTCATTGTGAAGAGATGTATGGTCTTACCTCTAGAGCGGAGAAAAAACTAATTTTGTAAAAGGGTTCTTCTCCCTATTCGAAAAGAAGAAGTTGATAGTGAAACTCTGAAGTTCTCAAGGCGTGAGAAGTCGGAGCGGGGACGTAGGCCAAGGAATTGGGCCGAACCTCGTCAACAAATCTTTTTCTTGTGTTTGCATCTCTTTTCTCTTGCATTTATCTTTAATTTCCTAAGTGATAATCTATCTTGTGTTAATTATCGCAAAAATATTTTTAGACCAATTCACCCCCCCCTCTTGGTGCCAAGTGATCCAACAAAGATGAGTCGAAAATAGATGTCCAACTTTTCTCTTTCAATTGAATTTTATGGTTAACATATATATTATATAATAATACCTACTAATTAAGGATTTTTTTTTCATAAACCAATTTAGGTTCTATCTGTTTGTGTCAAACTATTTTCAAGGAAAAAAAAATTTCTTTCCGTTTTCACGTGTAACAATCAAGACAAAATCTGCCTGAAAAATATTTTTCATTTACTCAAAAAATCAAAATAAAGTCGCCAAAATGTTTTTAGAAATACCACAAATTGGTAATTAACTCAAGTTATATGTTTGCTTTTTTTATAAAATTAAATACGAGAACTTTTGTTGTTTTCAAATATACAATTAAATACAGGATTTTTTTTTTCAAGAACGAACTCGTCATAGTATATTTTGTTCGTAAAAAAAATTAGGAATTAAAATTAACAAAAGAATGGTGGGAAAGAAAGAATTTTCTACCTCCAGAAAATTGGAAAATCATTTTTAGTTATATATGTATATTTAATCTAATGCCGCGTATCTCTAAAAAAAGGGGAAACATATTGGAATAACAGAGGATTTCCATATCCCGAATTTGAATAGTTAAATAAATCATACTATTTTTGTTGACAAATTATTTTATATATAAGTATTTGAAACTAATTTTTTATCATATTAAATTAAAATAATTATCTTAAATAATCTATATCTGCTTTATAAAATACCACATTTATTTTGTAGTTATTAATACGTCAAATTTTTTTGCAAAATTCTCGAACCGGACCTAAATAACAACAAGAGTGGACCACCCTAATTTTTAAGCTTCAATCACAATTTAATTGTGGGCCTACTCAACCCAAAAGTTAAATATGACAACGGTGAAGCCTTGTTGAAGTAGGCCCTTAAAGCCCAGTATAATATACCTTAGCAAATCGGAACCGTCCAGGTATACGGTCTCGACGGTTGGATTCTCTTATAGACGTGGCGCTTTGTGGTTCGTCCAAAATGAGGAAAATGCTTGCCCAGGAAGCCATCACGAAGCTTCGACGGCCCGCGCCCTCTTTTCTCCCTCTTCGGTGAAACCTCTGTTCGTCCTTCGAATTCGATCTCTGCTCTGCTTCTCGTCGTCTTCCGATCGGGGTAACGATTTCGAGATCTCTACTTTTCGTGATCAGGTCATGGTTGTATGCCGGATCGATTTTCTGGGTTTTCTTTTCTTTTTGTTGATCAATCCCGACGTCTCTTCTTTCGATTGACCCGCGGTTTGGTGATTATTAATCGGGCTTTCCAATATTTTATTGTGTTCCACGTGAAAGGTTTGATTTTTCTTCTTGTAATTTGATGTATGATTTCTTTGCTTTCTGTTCAGAATGGTCGATTGTTAGGTGTGTTCGGTGTCTGAAAATTTTGGGGTTTTCTCGTTTCTTTCCGATGATTTGTGCCTACTGTTTGCATCGAATCATTAATTTCGCATGTCGCTATAAGATTCTGTTAGTTGTCTCTCGGACATGATTATTGATTATTGTTCTGCGTTTTAGATCTGACAACAACATTTTTTGCATGTAAAATCTTAATCATGTGACCTAATGTTATAGGTGATATAGATAGATTGGGGATTCTGTACCTTGAAGATGTTATTCTGACCCTTATTTACTCTGTTTCTTATGCTCATTATGAAGCTTCTTGTGTTTGTAGCTTCGAATTCGAGGATCCAGAGATGGCCAGTGGGTTTGGTGAATCATCAAGCAGAGATCCGCAAAGTTCGTCTTTTGGTGCAAGCAGTAACAATAACGATGCTGGAAGTTTCGAGTGCAACATATGCTTCGAGTTGGCTCAGGATCCTGTAGTCACCCTATGTGGTCATCTTTTCTGCTGGCCCTGTCTTTATGAATGGCTCCATGGTCATGCTCAATCTTCTGAATGCCCTGTCTGCAAGGCGATCGTTGAAGAGGAGAAGCTAGTTCCTCTTTATGGCAGAGGGAAGAACTCTACAGATCCACGGTCAAAAACAGTTCCTGGGAGGAATATCCCGAACCGACCAGCTGGGCAGAGGCCAGCAACTGCACCACCACCTGACCCAAACCAGTTCCATCACAACAATCCATGGTTCTTTAATGGAGCTCCAGTGGCCAGCACAAGGTTCGGGAATTACACCTTTTCTGCTGCATTCGGTGGATTATTCCCACTGTTGAGCTTTCAAGTTCATGGTTTTCCGGATGCAACTGGATATGGTCCAGCTGCTGGCTACCCTTATGGATATGGCAACATGTTTCACGGTGGGCATGGCCATGGCTTCCCTCGTCATGTGCATCGTGGACAGCAGGCTGATGCCTATCTGACAAAACTATTGCTTCTGGTTGGTGTACTGGTAGTTCTTGCTCTTGTTTGGTTTTAGGCAATTGTGTTAGTTGCCTGATGGCTTTGCTATTATTTAATAAATTGAGTGCCTTCTTATGTGAGTCCATAATGCATACAATGCGGCCAATTGTACTTTGCATTTGTAAATACGTCCTATTCATGACCAAATGATACTCTTATAGAGCTCTTACGGGCATCAGATTGTTTTTTTTCCTAACCATGCGGTAACCTTGTGTATCTGCTGTGGTGTAGATATGTTTGACACTGTTATTTACCATTTCCAGCATAATGGATTTTCAGTTTTCATGTTCTTTACTTTTTACTGCAGCTTCTTCATACTAAAGCTGTATACATCTGGTGCTCATTTGGTGATGTAACTTAGATGTGGGTAATGACAGGATTCTTCTAAGCATATTAACCTCCCACATATTGTTTGTCTCCATGCTAGCTTTGGAAATTTAGATTCTGGAAATTTTCAATTGAATTGTTGGGTTGCCCTTCAATCAGTGCTCTCACAACAGCTTTTATGAGTATTATTTGAATTATCACAATGACTTCCATAATGATTAAGGCCATATCTAGACTTATTGCCTGGTAACCATGTAACCCAAAGATATGCCAATGGCTCAGCATATATATGGTTTTTGGATTACAGACAATTCATTGCTGGGTCAAGTGTGTATACTTTAACTTTTAGACCTTTTAATATTTTTTTTGCGAGTTAGTTTCTTGGATTGTCTTCATCAAGGAAAGTTAAAGTTTCTTGGATTGTCTTCATCAAGGAAAGTTAAAATTTTGTGGTATGCCATCTAAAAAACTTTTGAGCAAGGGAAGGATGACTATAAGTTAGTAGTCAATTCTTGAAAAAAAAATGTGGCATACATGATTAATCATAGGTGAACTGCGATAACTCAGCATTGGATTTCTTTGTAACTTGAAGAGCTCTTGCATCTCCAGTAGACCTTAGTAGACTTACATTCTTAATTAAGATATTCTCTTTATACTGTTGGAGTAAAAAGTGAAAATAACTAGCTAATGTATAGTTTTATACCCTTAAATCACCTCACCATTTCACTTCTGACATAAGGTTGCTTTTTGTTTCCTATCTTATTTGTACCACCTGGGTTTTCAGAAGTTGGCCAATTTAACTCTTAACCTAAACGGCCTGTTGGAATATTGAAATTGCAAATTTATTAGTTTTTGTGCAGGGGCCAAATGTAACTCATCTTTCGCAGATTGTCTTCGCTCATCCACCGACAATTTTCATTTGCTAAGATGTCTTTAGCTGCAATCCATAAAAATGTTTTTCTGTAGTGGATTTTTCTGTATGGCCGAGTCTCATTATATTTGTATTGAGCATTCTGCTTGACTTTGCAATGTATTTCCTTTCGTTGACACTAAAATTTACTTATTGGCAAAGATAATTTGAATTCATGTGCACAGCATCGTCAAAATTCCACTCATCATGCATAGGAAAGTATATTGACCGATAATCCAATTGATATTTTCCCTATTATGTGAGTTAGTATGCTACAAGTTGCATTCATTAGCAGGTCTACGATTTTGTAACATATATTTTTCAGTTTTTTCCTGTGAACTATGATGAAAGAAACAAGTCGTTTTCCAATCTTCTTTATGGCGAATAAGCTGGGAAGTATTATCGGAGTTACTTGTTCCTCTCAAAGTCAGCTTTATGGAGAACCTGAGATGATTGCAGTATGAACTGCAACATGGTGTTATTTGTGCTTATAATGGCTTGCTTATGTTGCTAATGTTTTTGTTGAGATGTAATTGCACCAAACTCCATGTGCAGCTATCAGAGCACGAGCTTTTAGCAGCTCACTGGGAGGAGACAGGAATGTCATTTTACAACTGCGTAGGTTCTGTTCTTTTTTTTTTTTCTGAATATGTATCCTGTTTTGCTAAATTTACATGTTATCCTTTTAAGGTGTACATCAGTTGCCTGACTAAGAAATATAGTGGTAGCATTGCTCGTTTTCTAACAAAGACGTTATTGAAGAGTTCAACACGTACGGTTTGTTGGTTGATGTATTACACATCTATAACACTTTGTTGATTTGTGCATTATGTTTGTTATATTTGGTGAATCAGTTGAAAGTACACGTGTACCTCTGGGAAGTGATGTGTATTTTTTTTGTGTCTTGCAAGTGTGCTATCTCATAGAGTATACATTAGACCCCAACATGATTTATTTTCCTGAAGCTGGATGTGTGCACTCTGCTATGAGAAGTTTTTGCATGAGTTGAGTCTAATTTAGCTATAATGATCAATCCAAAAATATCTCACTGATATGTTGTTTGAACATGCCCCTTTCGCGTCTTCTTCTCTTCCCTTGATGAGGAAGTCAAGTGGCCCTCTGTGGTATGCATTCAATCGTCAACCATCCTCCTCGCCGCCAGTATCTGCTAGATCTAGTCCATGGCACCGATAAGATATAAATTTGAGTCCATGTGCAGCAACGCAGTTGCCACTTGCAAGCTTCGGACCTACTAAAGAAAAAGGGGTGTCCTTAGTTGGAGTAAGAAACTAGATGCAAGTTCACTGCAAGACTCGGAGAGTGGTCCATTTGTGACTTGTCCAGAAAATTTAGGCTTATCTGTTTTCTTCTCCCTCTCTCTGATCCTTACCAATATCTACTTTGGCTGCTTGTTGGATCCTTGGTTCTGGACTCTTTTGGCTCAAGGGTCAGCAAGGACGAGTACTTGCAGACAAGAATGTATAATACTATAAAGCGTCAGTGGTCAAAATGCATTCTATGATGTCTGTGGCAGAGATATTTTTTCTCTGTTCCTGTATGGATTAGTTTACTTTCAACCTGATAATTTTTGAGAGACGACCAGAAAGGAGTGGATGTTGTTCTTCGTTACTTGTGCCGTTGACATGCCTTGTGCGTCCGGATGCCAACCAATTTCCAGGGTGCCAAGCTTGCCCGTTTGTTTTGATAGTATCTTTTATCTTAATTTAATTATCAAAGTAATCTTTTTGTGCCTTTGAATCGAAACGTTTGAATATAACGAACTGAAAATAAAATTCAAGTTGAAATTCTATAAGCAAGAATAAAATTCAAATTTAAAATCTACTTCAGCAAAGCAAGAAGAATCACTTGTCACAGAGTTCTTTTTACTATTATATAGGTAGATCAATTAATTATAATTGTTTCATTTGTGATTCCAACCATCTAATTAAAAATCAAAATTCAACTGTTCCAGTTGGGAGTCGATTATTTTAAGATTAACTCATCAAAAGTTTGAATCTTAAAATAAAAAATTCTCTAGAAAGAAATCAGAAATTTAATCTTTTAAGATCAACTGTACTTTAACTACTGCGTTTCTCTGTGATATTTCTGCAACTCAATTTACTTCATAATAGTTTTGTTATTTTTCTTTTCATTTTCTTAGACTATATTCATATTTTTCTCATCCGCAATCAACATTTTCCAATTGAACAACTTGTGTGGTGGCTACTTAATAACTTTCTCAAACATGTAATCCAATGATGCATAAAAGAAAACAATAAAATTGACCCTACCCCGTCAAGTACTAAAATTTCGAGTCTTCGCACAGAAAAAAACATTGCAGCCTAATTTGCAGCTTATTGCACTACATTATTCGTCCCCTTGAGGAGGAAAAGTATTTGTGTACTCTGTCTACAATTATTGAGCATACATATTCAACTATGGTATGATGCAAGGGTACGACGATGAAGCTTCCCGTGCTTGGAGGTCAACAACAACATTACAATACAAAGGTATCCTAAAATACCATTCTTTTATTCTTTTTTTTTTTTTACCTTTGTTTCTTAAGTTTTTTCTTATTCTATGACTGCGAGATGTACCATTTAATAATAGAAGAAAGTGCACACTCGAATTTTACAATTGCTAAACGTATTACATTAGGTTTCTGAATAAAATAAAGTTTCATGACCAATAAAACGTTATTACTAGAATTTGATTTGGTTGTTCATGCTTTTTTTATAAAATGTAGGCGTGACCGGACAGAGATAAAATCATTTTGTTAACTTTTTTATTCCTTAGATTTTCTATCGATTATAGAATGCAAGTATAATTTTAAGCAGACAACGGTCTATCGCTCTAAAACGAGATGCATAGGCTCCTGATTTGTTTACCTATCAAATGAACTCTGCATAGAAATCGAAAAATATTAAAACAAAGACAAAAATGGCCGAGTATAAAAAGGAACGAAAAAGTTGGCCGCCACGTTACGTAATCGAATAGTCGTAGTAGGGTTCGGTATGTTGCGCGTGTCATGACGTATAGCGGATCATGTCCCATTGCCGACGGTGGCCATGTGGGCTTCCTTGTCGGTGAGCTTGATCCGAGGAAATTAAATGTAAAATTGATTAATATGAAAGATAATCGATGCATTTATGTACGTTTAAATCATCAAATAATATAACATAATACACTTATATTATTATTACTACTATTATTAAGTTTAATTTACGTATTATCTACTTAAGTAAAAAATATAAAGAATTTTAAATTTATAATGGATATAAAAAAATTTAGAAAAAAGAAAAATTAACATCTATAATAAATTTAATATTATATATCTTAGGAGATATATTATTACTTACCTAAGTAGATAATATATTTATTTTATTTTAGTATTAGTGTGTCTATTGATCTTATGATTAAGTAAATTATAACTTAATTAAAATTATACTAATTTTGTTAACGAATTGATACGAAGTGATTTTTTTTTTTTATTTAAGTAGATTTTGAGTTCGTGACTATCTGAATTACTAACATCGAACCGTCATGTTAAAATATTTTACATAAATTATTTATGTGTTTATTAGGATTTTGAATGTTAAAGTTTATGTATAAAAAATATTTTCCGTAAAAAATTGTTTTGAATGTTAAAATATTTTGATCTTACGATTAAGTTACAAAAAAAGATGGCGAATTAATAGATTGATTAAAATCTTATTAATTTTAGTGATAATAATTATGAAACCCAGACTCGATGATATTAATTAAGAATTAAAATTATGCTAGCCGATCTTTGAATGTAAATGATTTTTTATTTGCAACATATATGCATTGGTGGTGCCCCCCTATGGTTATTTAAAATTTGGCCTCGAGGTTGGGATGTTTGAATTCATGTGTTGAATTGGGGATAAGGAGCTTTGACCCTTGAGGCAACATTTGCATGAGTGTGGTCTTTTCCTGTGGTCTATACACAGTAATTGATTACGTATAGCGAAATGATGATCCAGGACCCACTGGTACATCATGTATTGTACTTGCCCAAAGTAATTATGTTTCCAACTATATATGAAATGCTACTATATATATGCAGCCTTCTTCTAAGTTTAAGTTTGACTTGCTTTTACCCATTGAGACCTCTAATTGCAACATCTTCCATCGCATGAATAAAATGTGAAGGCACCAACGGAGGTTAGGGTGGAGTGGTCAGCGGCTCCTCCCCGCTTAAGCAGAGGTCTCGAGTTCGAGCCCTGTGAACGCAGAAAATCTCCGTTGAGAGCCTCACCTGCCATAGCCAGACACGCTACCCGGGTCGACACCAGAATAGTCGGGCTCGATGGTGGACCGAGACTCCAACCCATGACCAGTGCGCACAACCGTTAGCGCCGCGTGGATTGGAGAATCGGCGCCGCTTCCCGAACAATTGGGTGGCAACCGAAAAAAAAATGTGAAGGCGGCATCAATAATTGAGCTTGATCACAGTAAATGCATTTTATTATCATGCTTATTATATGAGTAATATGTTATAAAACTTCTACAAGTGTTTAATATCTATGCTTAAGTTTATTTATAAGGGTTAAAATTATCTAACACTTTTAATATAATATGTGTCTCGTGCACGAAAAACTAATAATATTTATCGTTCAAAAAATATATAAATATTAATTATAATATATATATATATTTATATAAATGTGTTATATATTTTTTTTATTTTTTTATTAGAGTTATCGAACATATCTAAATTTTTTTGAATTGAATAATTTTATCCAACACTTTGATTTTCTATTTTTTAAATTATTTAGTTTATTAAATAATTATTATTTTTTGAATAAAAAAATCTCATTGCTTCCCCTTATTATCTCTTTTCTCTCCATTTGTCATCTTTCACCGGTGAGGAGAGACTCTCGTTGAAGTGGAGAGATAGTCATTTAATAAATTAAAATAACTTAAAAAATTCAAAAATTAGATTGCTGGATAAAACTGTCCAATTCAAAAAATTTAGCTCTATTTTTGTTTGATTTTGTAGTTTCATAAATCTAAAATTTATGATAGTTAGAGGGGAGAAATAAAAATAACCTATTTTATTAGGATATTTTTTCAGAGATTGCTTGCAGCAAAGCGACATAGGAACTTGTGAATTAAGATTTAGAAGTTTTATTTTTGCACTAGTGCAAACAATCAAATTTCAATTAAGTGGGTTTTTTAGAAGTAAGTTGATGCTACCAAATGAAAGATGCTACATATGCAAATGGAAGTCCAATTTGGAGATCAAGCCACTTTGCTTTGTAATTGGAGATCCATAGCAATGTTTAAAATAATTACTTTTGTAATTTTGTGAGTTATGATGCATCATTTTAAGAATAGCCATCACTGAGGGGGAAAAATCCACCATTGAGGTGAACCCCATACCAGCAAGAGAGAGGAAACGAGTGCTGAGAATTCAATGAGATAGATTTCTCAGAAACCAAGCTACACATCCACACCAAACATCTTTGCCTTCTGACATAAACATAGACAGAAGGATCTCATAACTGGTGAAAATGATTTCATAACTGTTAAGAAATGCACTTCATAACTTGGACAAAAGGACACACACTAGATCAACAGAAAAAAAGATGAACAATCAACATTAACCTATGAAATTGTAACATGCTTATCTCTTTTTCTCTACTCTATGATGTGTATTTTGCCTAGCTTTATCATGTGTTATATCAATATTGGTAAAGGAGGTGGGTCACATGCAGATGGAGACACATCAACCTCTATCTTCCCTACTGCCTGAAATTAATATGACCACTTGTATACAAACACATTTTGGAAGTCAGTTGATCCACTTCAACATGTAAAACTTATTCTAGCATTCTCTTTCTTATCCTGAAATCTGATCTTAACCACCAGTTGATTTAATAATTGGCTAGAAGGTTAAATTAAGTGATCTATCGAACTCAAAGTCATCACAGTTAAGAAGAGATGTTTAAGTACGTCTTTGTGGCATTGCGTGAGTTATCTCAAACTAATAATCTTATGGACAAAGCACATAGAATTTTTGCACCGTTAAATTTTTTTTTCATGTACTGAACTCATTAGTTGCCCTCTAATCAGTAAAGAAAGGTTCTACATTATTGAAATTATATAGATTGTTTTATAGGAGACCATGTTGTAAGACCTTATGTGTGCATATATATAAATATATATGTATATATGAAGTAGTGTCTATGTTTATACATTTTTTTAAAAAAGTGATATGAATATATTATAAAAAAACTATATCAGTGTTATTTACGAATAGAAATAAAAATTATCACCTCACTCTTAGGGGTGTGTTTGGATAGATGAGAAGAAGGAATGGAGGAGAAGGAAAAGTAATAAGAGAAAAAATAATGAGGGATAGACATTTTTACTCTCCATTTAAAAAAAATGAAATTAATTTTTAATTCTCTATTAAAAATTTGCCATCGAACACACCTTAAAGAACATTTCAAAGCTCAAACCATTTATGTCAGCACTTGCATGGCCCTGTTTAAAAAAAAATGACAAAAAGCTATATAATTATTTCTTCTTGACCATAATTTTCATTTTTTTCTGAACGAAACGTTATTTCCAATTTTAAAACATTTTTAGGGGTAACAAAGAAAGACAAAATCAAAATGAACTTAGTAGTAACTTTTACTTCAATCGTGTTAGGAATTTTCCATTGTACCCCCAATTTGTTCCTTTCAATACATTTTTTCTTCACTTTGACTTCCCTGCAAGCAAAAAAATATAACCCCCAGATATAAATATCAGCGAACACATCGACGTGCCCTCTTATAACCTTTTCGATCAGTCCTCACACTATGCCTCCACTGGAGACTCCTCTACTCCTCACCTTCCTCTTCCTCTTCCTCTTCTCCTCTGCAGCGGCCACCTTCCCGCCCGCCGCAGCCGATGGCGCCGCGGTCGTCGCTCGCAGCAGCCTCCGGTTCCGCGAGGCCCCCCAGTTCTACAACTCCCCGACCTGCCCCCCTCCGCTCTCCTCCGGCCCGTCGGCCGCGTGCTCCCCCTCCGCGACCGTCCACGTCGCCATGACCCTCGACGTAGCCTACCTCCGCGGCTCCATGGCCGCCGTGCTCTCCGTCCTTCAGCACACCTCCTGCCCACAGTCCGTCTTCTTCCACTTCGTGGCCGCTTCCTCCATCCCCTACCTCACCGCGACGCGCCCCGCGTCGCCGGCCTCATCTCCTCCTCCATCCGTGCGGCCCTCGACCGGCCCCTCAACTACGCGAGGTCCTACCTCGCCAGCATTCTCCCCGAGTGCGTCAGCCGCGTGGTCTACCTCGACTCCGACCTCGTCCTGGTCGACGACATCGCCGGGCTGGCGTCGACCCTGATCCCTGAAGGGATCGCGCTGGCCGCACCGGAGTACTGCAATGCCAACTTCACGTCGTACTTCACGCCGGGCTTCTGGTCGAACTCGGTGCTGTCCATGGCGTTTGAAGGGAGGAGGGCATGCTACTTCAACACCGGCGTCATGGTGATGGAGCTGGGGAGATGGAGGGCGGGCGGGTACACGGAGGCCATTGAGGACTGGATGGAGCTGCAGAAGCGGATGCGTATCTATGAGCTTGGATCCCTGCCACCGTTCCTGCTGGTCTTTGCTGGTCGGATCGCGGCGGTGGAGCACCGGTGGAACCAGCACGGCCTCGGAGGAGACAACTACCGGGGGCTGTGCCGGGAACTGCACCCGGGTCCGGTGAGCTTGCTGCACTGGAGCGGCAAGGGGAAGCCATGGGCGAGGCTGGACGCCGGCCGGCCGTGCCCGCTGGACGCCCTCTGGGCGCCCTACGACCTCGTAGTCCGAAACCCGCTTGGGATCACCGACTCTTGATCCGAGTCCGACCCGCTAACCCGTAACACGAACCCAACACCATAAGTGTGTTCTTCTTGTTAAATTACTTGCTCTTTTTTTTTCCCTCAAGTTGATGGAGGCACTAATTGTAAAAAAAGGAAATAAACGCCATCAAATACATTTGAGAAAAAAATGGTCTAATGTCGATCATGTACATGTAAGTGCTTAATTAAGCTATATAAAATATCCTAAGTTAATTAATTAGAGGATAAAAAGATATTTCGGAAAATGGAAATATGTGCGAGAGAATTATATATTAATGTATATCGCAAATGGTATTGAATAAATGAAGAAATTAGCAATAAAAAAGTAAGTTATGGAGTTTGCGTACGTTAATTTTTTTGAGCATGTAAATGTTACTTTTGAATAACTTATTAAGTGGAAAATGGAAGTTTAGAGAGAATGAGAATCCAATAATTCGTTTTTGAGTGGAAATGATACACTTTGAGGGAAAATGAAAAAAATAAGTTAATAGCTAAAAGTTTCTAAAATGCACTTGCTTGTTGTTCATTATTAATGGTGAAATATTAATGTTTTTATTTATTTATTTGTAATATTCGCTACCATTAATTAATTAGCATATATTTGAAAAGTAGCTCCGGTTGAAAAAACTGCTAAAATGCCATGTGCCACTTGTCCAATCACATGCAAACAATAAAATATTGATATTATTGTCCCATGTTCTACAAAAATATCAAGCATTTTTTATTAATAGAATAATATAATTTTATAGTATTAATAAACAACATCTTTGTTTTCTTACTATTTTCATTAAAAAGGGCGTGGGCAAATAAGCTTTAAATGAATCTGTCTTTTAATATACATTAACTATTTATATCGTCGAATTTGTAAGTGATATGATTAATTGATATATTTAGTATTAGCTATCAAATGAATGATGCAATTTGTTAGCTGTTTGATGGCTTAAATTTGCATGATCCCTGTCCTCTTCCAAGAATGATATGATATTATAACTACGGTTAAGTACTTTTAACTAGAGTTCAACAAATATTTGTCAAAAGATTTTTTTTTTCATTTTTTGTGTGTGAAGTAATTTAGATATTAAAAATAACGTCATCCATACGTGGAACATCTCAAGGTTCAGAGCCAATAATTCCTCAATGACGTAGTCTTCAGTTCCATGCTATTGAAAGCGCATGAACAAGTAGTTCTTTCATCGTAAATCTGCACAAAAGTTGTTATGAAAGGAATTCAGATTGCCAATGTGCAATCTTAAAACATGATTCATTATTAATGTATTTACTTTATATATAATTATATTTTAGTGTAAGATCGATTGACATTGATTGACCGTATGAAATAAAAAAATAAATAAATATGCCTACTCTCTCTCTCTCTATATATATATATATATATATAT
>LTAE01012902.1:0-13250 GCA_001647135.1 Pontederia paniculata
GGTCGACCGTTTATGCTTGCTCCTCCACATGCATTCTCTCTTCTTTTGCTGGTCGACCGTTTCATATACTTAGGACGCCCACTGCACATTTATAGTTCTTTTGATATATATTACGTGTGCATCGGTCGTCCATTCCTTCAGCTCAGGTCGAACATTTCTCTGAACTTGAATATATCCTGTTTCAGAAATCAGCTCAACAAGTTTATCAGTACAGGCTGAGTTCACTTACAAATTTGTGATCATTCAAAACACTGTCGGGATCTTAGATTCAACAATAAGGAATGTTTTGAATATTAAATTGTAGGAATAATCATGTGTATGAATGACCATTATGAAATTGTCTTGTACATGTGATGTGTCAAATCTGAAATAGATTCAAATTGAATTGGGAAGAATTCTCCTTATCAGTAGCTCAATATGGTCATGCCATAGTGAGCCATAGACAATCGTAGCAAGCCAAGTCATCCGTAGCGAATTCTTATGTTCGACATTAGTGTCTTACTACGGTTGGATCGTAGTGGAGCGTGGCTCACTACAGTCATGCAGGCGTAGCACACATTTAACTGCCCGTAGTGGGAAATGTCCCAATCGTAATTGCATTTTTTGGTCATAGTACACTATTATAAGTCACCCTAATGGTTTTGACATTAGAAGTACTGAATATTCACATACATAAAAAAACTTATGCGGGGGACATTGATTATATATTTACATTATTATAGTGATTTCAAGTTATGATATTTGCATAATATTTGAGACACCTGTATACACATGTATATTTAATATTGATCATAATAAATGCAAATATTAAAGCTTGAAATCACTGTAATAATGTAAATATGTAATTCAATGTCCCATCTCAAAACCATTAGGGTGATTTTTTTGGGCGGTATGACACTGACAAGTCCGACGAGGTGATTACATCAGTGAAGGTATCGACTTTCCTTGGGATGTGCATGATGCCCGGACGGGAGAGACCATCACCGACACCCAACGACGATTCCGGTCATTGCAATGCAAAATCATTCGGCATTAGCATTAGGTAAGTTGATTTGGGTCCTGAATGATTTCAAAAAGGAGCAGTCGACTTCTCTCTTCATCGTGGTTGTAGCATTGTCCCTCTCACTCAATGTGTTTCTCCATCCCGCGTTGCCAGGGCAGCCACAACTCGATCACCAGCGAATGCAGCAACGAGGAATGTGACGAGACATGCACATCAATACCGACATTGGGGCTATTCATGAAAGAAACACAGCATGAGTTTGAGTTGTCTCCTTCGATGCGTGCGACGGTTCCGACCACTACACACTGGAGTTCATTGTCATTCATACAGGTAAACTAGTTGGTCTCACAACTGATCTCGTAAGTGTGCATTCAGAGTGATTTGGGTTTTATTTTTTCTCTTTGATTCTGTAGCGTTTCATCTCATTGAGTTTGTTGGACGCCATGCATGCTCATCGGATTATTTCTTCAGAGTGGTCGACCGACACTAAGTAATCCGAATATTCTAACCATAGTTTCAGATGGTTGTGAGCTCATTCTCTTCTCGTCCTATGGCAATGTCGATTAGTGTCCACACGAGTCATTGCAGCTGAAGGAGACAATCACTTACCGAACTCGTGTGAGGTAAAGCAATATGACCGAGTAGCTTCCTTTGTTTAACCTGAGTTAATGAGGTGGTAATATTTGGAATGACCCCTAATTAATAGTAAGAATTAGTGGCTAATTAGTAATGCTAATTAAGAATAAATAGTAAGTTGGATTAAAGGTTTATTTAATATGGGAAATTATAAGGAGAATATATAGATTAGTGCATGTATGTTGATCTTATTATACAGATTGATTTGGGAATTGATAAGTGTTCAAGTGGTGAATGATTATATGTGGTTAACGTTCTATTGGAATTAGTTTAGAAGTAATCGACATTCAGGTACTCTTAATAATATAATTCAAGATAAATTAGATGTTTAATAATCAGATGAGTAAGTCATTCCATAATGTTATGAATAGTAGAGAGATTCATTTACAGAATCTAGAACTATAATAAAGGATAAGGCATATTAGAATGTTGTAAGTTCGTTAATTATGCACATTTGTTGAATTAACATTTAATAATAGTTTAATCACGTGCATATGATATTGGTAAACAATCTGACATCTACTATTTAAATGTGAATGTATACAATTTTTGCGTTTAATTAAAAGGCGATAATAATATGCTAATATGATACAATTTTTGGTCAAATGAAGATATGGATGGTTAGCAACTTTGGTTAACCATCCTTTTGTTCCTAAAAAAATGCTAAATTGGATTAATTGGTTAATGATTGATGAACAGGAAAGATTAGCGTTAGCTATAAACATATTCGTGGAGATAATAGTATCACTTATTAAATCTGAGAAGTTCAATAATAATCATAATATCAAATGGTTTAAATATAATATTGGAATATGAATAACTTGATTATACAAATAAGTATTATACGTGATACTTATGTCATTTAATCAATATTATTGGTTAGGTGTTTAGTTAGTTGATTTGCTCGGACGTGGGAGACCTGGCGAGGCCGAGCATAACCGAGGTGAGTGAATTTTCATAAATCTAAATATATCTACATTGTGGTGGATCAGTTTGAATTTTCATAAATCTAAATATATCTACATCGTGGTGGATCAGTTAGTTATCTCTTTACCCATATGATTAATTGTATGAATTAATCATATAATCGTCTTTGGGTTTAAGTGATGATTGTGGGATTCGATTTTCCGTTGTTTTCTTGTTTGATTTTTAGGATTTGTTGGATGATGTTTTATGTAAATGATATGGGCTTATGGAGATTTCTAATTGCATGCCATAAATCCTATATGAGATTCTTTTTTGAATTTAAATGTTATTTTAAAATAGTATCTCGATATGCATATATGTATCGTGCATGTGCACTAAAGCATGCATGGAGGCTCGTGATGAGCAAGGTTATGTACATGTGTTGATTGTGGAGACGAGATGGGATCTTTTGCAGTCATGGAACCACATTGTGCAGGCTATTGGATCTCTCTTGGATGAGACAGGGCCTTTTACGGGCAAGGAGCATTGACTGTGTAGGCTTTAGGACCTCCCGGGCAGGATATGGTGATTTACTCATTATTGATGAGGTGGTGTCATGACACCTAAACATAGATCATGCATAGCATGTTTTGAACTTTGCATATGGTTTGCAAGTATTCTTATAACTAAGATATGTATGATATAAATTATGCATGGTACGTATTTGATGATGGACTTTGAGATGTGATTTTCATAAATTGTTTACTCAATAGTTTTATGATTTATGGAATTTTATTCTTCACTGAGTTTTTCATGCTCACTCCTTTATTTGTCTATTATTTTTATATGTTTTGTAGGTAAATAGGAGATTATGCTTTTCAAGGATGGCTAATAGCTTTGCATGTTCATAAGGCACTTTTACAAAAGGGGAAATAATTAGGCTTTTATGTGTGTGATAGATCGGAGGGATGAGTGTTATTATTCCTTCCTATTTTTTCAAAACATAGATGTTGTCTATTCTTTCGTGTACTCTTGTGTCCATTTTTTTTCATTATTTGTGTTGAAGCATTGTGGACTCCTATTAAGGGATTTTGATATGATTCGAATTTGGCTCATATATCTTTATGTACTTGATGCCTAGACGTAATTTTTAACAAAGGTAATATCAAAATTTTTAACAAATCATAGGGTTAGAATTACTTTTCCCGTTATATTGCTAAGTTTGAATTTGAATTGGTGAAATATCGCAACGCCCCCTTGTCACGTCCCGGCATCGAGTTCGGTCATGACATATGATCCAAGCAAATTAGGTGTTTTAATCCAAGATGTAATATTCATGCAAGTCAAATTAAATGAGGCCTTGTAATCAACTCGCCCTACACAGAAACATTTTCTCTTAACTTGGTCTCTATTTTCATTTTGTTTCTTATCATGAATTAATATTGGCATCTTGATTAATTGCTTCACAATGTACTCTTCATTTTGTTCAGATAAACCTTAAAAATTGTACTTGACATCTATATATTTAAACAATATCATATAAATAATTAAATATATTAAATAATAAAATTTAATTTTAACAAAAGTAGAATATTTAAAAATTCTAAAATACCATAAGACCCATCTAGCTTTACTTAATCATCATAATGCTTTTATATGAATATATGCAACTCCGGCCAATTCAACAAAATTAAGAAAGAAATGAAACTTTAGGGAACAAAAACGAGAAGCCTAAAGGTGCAAATGGTGAAAAACCTTTTTTTTTGTTTTATAAAGAATGGTAATAAGGTTATCTTAAAGTGCATTTTAGAGATGGTGTGCTTAAAAGCTAGAACTGAGCACTTAGTGTCAACATTGCAAAGGATCGAGCACGGCATTAGCCTTCGTGGTTGGCAAACGTCCACTGCCATAATCAAGAGTGAAGGATATTTAACTTTTAAGGCCCTCCAAAAGGTTCTTCGCTTTATTAAGCATTAAAGCAGTGGTTGTCATGTCATCAACTCAATAATATTAAAGCAAAATCATGTATATAATTGATTAATTTAATTATAGAGTGGCAAGTAAGTTTTTTTTTTTGTTGCAAGCCTTAAATATTATGACGACATCTTAAAGGAAATGTAGTTGATTAATTTGTCTGGATCAATATTGATTAATTTGTTTAGCTAACATGTGACATCTCTTATTAATAAATATAATAATATGATCAATCACAAATCATAATGTAGCTGTTACTAGAAATATTAGATGTTAATTTCATGTTACATATATCCACTTTGATCAACAAACTCCGTGTAGATAAATCCTTTTTTTCAGCAAGAAGCATTCTATTCTCTTTTTTTTTTATTGTGGGCATGGAAGCAACGCATTCTTCGTCTGCATGCAGCATTAATTGACCAATAATACTGAAAAACATCTTGAATGTATGAAGGAGATGCTGGCCAATAATAATGCAACAAAGCTACCACCACTATCAGGTCTCCAAAGAGCATCTCTGATTGATTAAGGTCACTGTCTGCCCCAACTTTTCCATGACCTATACAACAGTAATTACGTAAAGCTTTCAGCTCAGAACATCCATTACATGAAGCTTCAACGTTCATAAAATTGTAGTCTTGCTATATATATGTATATATAGTGTGTGTGTGGTTTAATTTAAATACTACCACGCTAAAGTGGTAGTAATTTGCTACCACTCTCAACGTTCATAAAATTGGATGGTAGATGGATGGACCTAGGAAAATGTGTGGTTCATACTTCATATGTAATTTGGCACGAATGTCGATTGCGCTCGATTTATTGTTATATCTATTTATGAGGATGCTCTTAGAAGCATTCATTGTAAGTGCTTGGAAAACACATGTTGCTCTTCTAAGATGAGGAAAACAAGAGTTTATTCCTTTTTACAGCAGTTCTATCGATTTTGTATGATGCATTGGGTTGTACATTTTATGTAGAGAGCAAAATGAAGTTACATTTGTTTTCTATATTTTAATTGATACATCTCATGTATTATTTGTTTGTGGCAAGAACCTTTTGAAGTACATGGTGGTGTGAGATTTGTATTGCATATCATGGTGTCAAAACATAAATACTTGTGCAAATGAGTCATGGGAAATTATCATAATGATTTATGTAACAAAACTCTCCTCTTACATTGAGGCAACATTTTGTATATCAAATGTGTTGACTTGAACATTTTTCTAATATTTTGAATTAACGGAGTAAAATTGAGAAGCTTAATCAACTTTGCCCAGGAATGTGTTATGATGATTTGGAGTTTATGTTATCCTGGCACTATGTCCCTTCTCTGTATTTAGAAATTTTTTTTAATCTAGAATTTCTATCAACCAAGTTATTTGTACCAGTCACCGATCTATGGATGAATGTTTTTTGTTCTAATCAACCATTCACCATCAGTACCCCTGGATGGTGGTATATCTTGAAAATTTGGACATGAAAGAATGTTCCACACAAGTCTCAGAGTGTTTGGTTGCAAAGCCATTGTTCACATCCCCAAAGTTGAGAAATCAAAACTTGACACTAAGACGAAAGAGTGTATCTTCCTCGAGTATGGAGATGAAGAGTTTGGCTACATATGTTGGGATCCTCTTGAAAGAAATATTATTAGAAATGGAGATGTAGTGTTCTTGGAACAATAAAAAAATTTAAGGTCTATCAAAAGATAAAGAGATAACATATTTCAAAGATTATATAGCTAAGGCGAGTTCAATTGAAGCATCAATAAAAGATGACACTTAAGATGGCAATAGTAATGATAATATTTTAGATGCACCTTTGAGTAGTTAAGCTAATGATGATGTCGAGCAACATGATGAGCATGATGCACCATAGTCAAAAGCTCAGTTGAGAAGACCGACAAGAGAAAGGCAAGAACCAAAGAGCTACCCCCCGACTGAGTATGTGTTATTAACTGAAGGGAAAACTAGAATGTTACAAAGAAGTATTGTCTCATGATGATGCGAATTTTTTGTTCCAAAAGATGGTTCCAAAAACTTATTGCTAAAGTAGGCAAATATGCTAGCAAGTGTGCTAGTCGATTAAGTAATAAAGTGTTAAGAGTATAAAGTTGTCGATCACACGAGGAATTAGCTTAACTAACTATCTAATTTCGACGGCTAATAGGAGACAACAATGACTGTTGAAAGGGTGCAAAAAATGGAACAACAAAGAGGTAAAAAGAACTAAACTAATTATTCCTAGGACCTTAGGATGTGAAATAGAATTATGGACGAACTTAGTTTCACCAGCAATTGGTTTCAAAAATAATGAATAAATTTAATTCTCAAATGGATTATGACACCTAACGTATGATCTCCCTTAACAGGTAAATCAACTATCCTCAACTTTAGTAAAACTCAAAGCACTGCTTAACATATCTACTCGTAATCAACTAACATTAGGATTCAAGGAGATGCATTCCTAAACCATTGAACCACCCTTAATGAGATAATTTAATAGATCAAAAAATCTAACAGTCTTTAATGGATCAGCAAGATAGGACATGAATTGCATAAATTAGATTGGTCATACTACACACTTAATAACCAACTATTTCATTTAAAACACTCAGTAATCATGTTCATGAGAATCAAAGAAAGTATAATCAATACCAAAAAAATGGTCTAGAAGTTTTACCTAACAATTAAGACTATAACAAATTAGAAATATTGTTTAAAAGATTACAGAATATATCATCCCTACATAAAGAATAATAGAGAAGTACTCTTTTGGACGTCAATGAACTCTTGCACGATCATCATGTACAACACAAAAAATCTTCTCAGCAAACCTTCAAGTTGCTCTCATGTTCTTCGCTTGTAGGCATAAGTTGCAAGCTCCTAGCATATGATTGAGGGTCTGGTTGTAGGCTCTTAGTATATCTTCTACTCAGCTCATGGTCTCTCAGGATCTCTTCTTCTCAGTTCATGGCCTCCTAGGATATCTTCTTCTTAGTTCATGACCTCTCAGGATCTCTTCTTCTCAACTCATGGCCCCTCACAATATCTTCTTCTCATCTCTCTTAACATGTATATTTAAGCCTCCAAAGAGTTTCTAGGATTTCCAAAGAGTTTGAGAACATTTTCATGTGAAAATAAGAAAATTCCAATTCAATTTGTAACTGACTTTGTAGTTATGATATTAAGCTTCAAAATATCTTTATACCTACTTAATTATGTTTTCTTTTAATCTCCAAAGAGTTTGAGAAGGTTTGGTGGCATGCAACAGGATTCAGTGGATTGTGATACTAGTTGTAGTGACCCATGATATGATATGTGATCCATGATAGACCAATAACACCCCATGATAAAATATAACGACATGTTACACAAGGTATTTAAACCTTGAAACTCCCATTTCTCAACACTTATGGCCCATAACTTCATATAATGACCAGTTACTCCATTCAGCTTCGATTTGTCTTCTCTTTAGAGTTCGAAATATAGATTATGACCCATGAATTACCATATAATGACCCATAAGATCCATATCATGGCCCATAATATCCATCAAATCTGTTGTAGTTCTAATGATCGTGATGACACGTGAAGTTTAAAGTTGAGCCTCGTTAGAAGGGGTGACGACCGCGAAAGTGTGCTCCCTCTGTCATGAACTGTCATCGGGTCGTGAGACCTTGTCGCATTTGCAGATGTTACCTGAGTCGAAGAAGAATGGTGGTCCACGATTATTGTTGCTTTTGAATCCCGGAGACCGTAGCATGAAGTAGTGCACGTATTCACTAGCTAGTTCTTCCTAAGGATGATGCAAAAATGGTGAGAAATGTTGTCGCAAGCGGAGGTAACGTTGTTGAATTAGAGAAGGTGCTTGCAGGATAGAGGTTTCTCGATGTGAAGATAATGCTGCAAGACTGTTAGTATATCTTTAAGAAGAATCGTCCATTACATCATGTTGAATCTATTGGTGGTGGAGGGTTGGATCACTAGAGATGGAGATGTTGGCTGCCGATTGAGGAAACTGATCGCCAGATAAGATATGATCACGACCTATGGAGGGTTAGTACATATATAGAAGGAAAAAATATAATAAATGGGACTGTGATGGTGGCTCTGGGGGATTAAAGTCGGTCATTTCATGACTAGTGCAAAGGAGTGGTGATTTCTAGGGTCATGACGTCGTATTGTGGCCCATGATGGTCTTAAATGTAGGGTAGTTGGCGGTTGAACGTAGTAATAGAGGTGTCTAATGAATTAACTCTGCCATCACAGCTCATGATGATGGGTAATTACATACCCGTGATACTTCCAGTTAATGGTTTGTGATGAGGGCCATCAAGTAACTTCATTGATCATGATTTGAGGTGATCTCAGATGTACAAGAGTAAACGTGATACTTACAATTTGTAATATAGAGTAATGATCCATGAAATACACGTTATTTGAGCTTCTATTATTGTCGCAGTTGTAACGATGTGATAGACCATTATCTGAGCAATATCTAGGCATGCCTAGGTTATAAGATCTCATGACCATTATAAATGTAACATATCATGATACAGGTGGTACTGGATCTGGAGAGTCTATGAAATGGTAACACGGCTCGTGATGGCACTATGTCAAAAAATGGTGTCGCTAGTGAGCTCGTGAAAAGGTGTCATGACTCATGAAATTCGAAAATGATTTTGAGTATTCCAAATGCCCTTGTTTCATGGGTCATAACCAAGTACCATGACCCATGAATTCAGAATGATCAACACGCATGTCTCTGTCAGGCCAGTGGTGATGTTTAAGGGTCACTAAATTCTGGTCTCACAACTTGTGATAATATATAATGGCCCATTATTTAAATATCCAATTAACAGAAGAAAAATATATGAGGAGGCCAACAAGTTAGTCATATGACTATAAGTAAGACTCTAGTGTGACACAAACCTAACTAAAAGAAAAGAAAAAGGAAAATCTAACTAAAGGAAAAGGGTTGAGGCTGAATGTTCTAAGTTATAGTCATTGCTTGACTTTGCCTCAGTTTGGATTACGATTCATGTGAGGTTGCAAATATTAACAAAATTAAAGGAATGAACTCACCCAAAAATGATGAATGATTAGCACAATAGTGGATATCATCCATGTTGTAGAAGTCACAATATGTTTGAAACATCAACTCTTCTACTTGAGTAGATGCTTTAGTTGGTATTGTGGATTGTACTGTCATGATTAAATAGCATTGTGCGTCCGGAGGCTTTGCTCATAGTTGAGGCGATGAGAGACATTGGTGTATTTTCAGTTGAAATTTGTTTCAGGTTGAGTTGAAGTTTTTGGTCTACATTTCATTGCCGCAATCTTTAGATAGATTCCTCCGATCAATTTGTGAATGTCATGGAGATGATGGTGTAGAATTTAATGAAGTCTCCAAAGGTGGATTCTTGTGATTCCACTGCATTGAGATTGATGGCATCTTTATTGTCGATGGTGTGTTGTTTTTCATAGTGGTGATGGAGTTGGAGACAATATTGTAGTCGTACTTGGAATCTCAAAGGTGGGCTCTTCCTTTGGACTTGTCCACTTTCGATTATGTAGTCACTTGTCTCCTTGACTGCCATTAAGTCATCCATGTTCTCCCTGTGATAGTTTCTTCTAAACCTCAATCTTGTTTGATAAGAACATTGATACTGGAGAGACAAATGATGATTGTTAGGTTCTCTAAAATGTTGTCGTTATGAACTTCAAAAATATGAGTAATTGTGCAACTTGCTTCTCTAATGTCTGAATTTTCTTTTCAATGTCGAATTTCAGTTGAATGATTGATCCTTGTGAAGAGGAGATGTCTCATCGTTAACATTTTGTAGATTATTCAATTGTTCTAATTGAGCCTCTAAGTTGTGAATGAGTTGGTCTTGCATGATTACTCGTCTTTTAATTGTTGCAATTAATTGACCAACCATCTCTTCAAGATTGCTCTTTGGCTCTATTACTTTTTTGATGTCATTTGTATATTTGTTTTGTTGTAACTCCAAATTTGTGATTTGATCTTGTTATATGAAGAGTTTCTTCAACTGAGTTTCATCACATTTGTGATCATAGTAAACGAGTCCATGTATTGATCTTCTACTTGAGTTCCTTGAGGCTTCCTCAAGATGCTTTGAATAGATATTGCCTCGGTCTTGATTCCATCTAACTTTCCAGCTTATTTATTCTCCTCAATTTATTGATTGATGTTTGCTTTCTTCTTTGCCAATGAGGATGTGATTATGTGAGTGTGATGAAAAAGATGTGTACAGAAAATAATCCCTAAAAATCTTATACAACACTAAAGAAAAAGTGAAGATGACAAAAAGTAGTCTCAAAGTAGCTTGAAATTAGAATAGTAGTTAAAGATTAATTCCTCGAAAATGGTGCCAAAAATTGATGCGAAATTTTTGACCCAACAAATTGTGCCAAAAACTTGTTGCTAAAATAGGAAAATATTCTAGCAAGTACATTGGTCGATCAAGTAATAAAGTGTTAAGAGTATAAAGTTGTTGATATCATGAGGAATTAACTTAACTAACTATTTAATTTCAATGGCTAATAGGAGATAACAATGACTAGTTAAAGGGTGCAGAAAAATGAAATAATAGAAATGTAAAAGAACTAAACTAATGACTCCTAGAACCTTAGGATGTGAGATAGAATTAGGAACAAACTCAATCTCACCTTTGCAGCAATTGATTTCAACAATGATGAATATATTTAGTTCTCATATGGATTATGAACACCTAATACATAATATCCCTTAATGGGTAAATCAACTATCCACAATCTTAGTAAAACTCAAAGCGCTCCTTAATGGATCTACTTTTAATCAGCTAAAATTAGGATGCAAGGATATGTATTCCTAAACTATTGAACCATCCTTAACGGCATAATTCGACATATCACAAATCTAACAGTCCTTAACGGTTCAGCAATACAGGATATGAATTGCATAAATTAGATTTGTCACACTACATTATTAATAACCAACTATTTGATTTAAAACTCAACAATCATGTTCATGAGAATCAAAGAAAGTATAATCAATACCAAAAAAATTTCCAGAAGTTTGCTCTAGCAATTAATACTAACAAACTAGAAATATTGTCTAAAATATTACAGAAAATATCATCCCAACATAAAGTATAATAGATATTACTCTTTTGAACGCCGATAAACTCCTGCACGATCTTTAATCCGAGGTAGCACGTATAAATCTTCTCAACAACCCTTAAAATTGCTCTCACGTCCTTGGTTTGTAGACATAGGTTGCGGGCTCTAGCATATGAATTAAAAGTCTGATTATAGGTTCTAAGTATAACTTCTTCTCACCTCATGGCCTTCCAAGATCTCTTCTTCTCAGTTCATGACCTCTTAGGATATCTTCTTATCAACTCATGGCCTCTCAAAATATCTTCTTCTCAGCTCATGGCCTCTGAGGGTCTTTTCTTTTCAGGTCATGGCCTCTCCGGATACCTTCTTCTCAGCTCTCCCAACATATATATTTATAGTCTTTAAAGGATTTCTAGGGTTTCCATAGCGTTTGAGAAGGTTTGAAAACCTTTCCATGTGAAAACAAGGAAATTCCAAATAAATTCTCACTTTGTGATTGTGATTTAATCCTTCAAAACATTTTTAAATCTACATAATTATATTTTCTTTCGATCTCCAGAGATTTTGGATAGGTTAGTTCTTTTCTCGTTGAAGTTCCTTTAAAAGATTCGAATTTGGTGACCTATGATGGGATTCAATGGGTTCTGACAATGGCAGTAGTGACCAGTAATATGATATAGTGAACCATGACAGACCACTTTAACACCACGTGATAACATATAGCAACCCATTACATGGGGTATTCAAACCTCAAGACTCTCATTTCTCATCACTTACGACCCATAACTTCATGTAACGAGTCGTTGCTTCATTCAACTTTGACTTGTCTTCTTTATAGAGGTCATAACATATATCCTAACTCGTGAAATGTCATTTAACGACTTGTAAGATCCATATCATAGCCCGTAGGATCCACCAAATCTATTGTAGTTTTAACGGTCGTGATGGACTTACAAAACTTTATTTTTTGCTTTTGTCACGGGTCGTTACAAACTCATTTAAAAGCCCATTAAATTATGTTACAACCTGTGATAACTTAATTCATTATTCATTTTGGCTTGATTTGAACTCCGATTTGGGTGCAGGTTTCTCTAGTAGCTTCATTATTACTTCCTCTCATGATATAAATAACAAAAAATATGAAACTAGGGTCGATATATGACTTCAAACAAATAAAAATAAATAAGTAGTAAATTAAATGCATTTCATGACAAAAACTAATCAAAATAATCTAAATACAAGGCTAAATAGGTGTTGGCTTTTGCATACATTATATAAGCAGAAAAATGAGTGGATGAAAGCCATGCAAGAAAAGATGCAATTTTTGTATGAGAATAGCACATACAAACTGGTAAAGCTTCCCAAAGGCAAAAGAACACTCAAGAATAAATGAGCATTTTGGCTAAAGAATGAAGATAATAATCCACCCAAGATATAAGGCAAGATTAGTTGTCAAGAGGACATCCGGAGTCTTGGAGAGAAGACAAGCGGGCGCCCAGGAGTCTTGGAGAGAAGACAAGCGGGCGTCTAGGAATCTGTTGGAGCTGATGGAGAGCAGAGGATCGGACGACCGCAGGATTGGCGGGCGACCGATGGAGTTTGTC
>LTAE01012903.1:0-13248 GCA_001647135.1 Pontederia paniculata
TCTAGATTAAACGAAGAAGAACTAAAGATTTTTAATATACCAATTCATCCCCCCCCCTCTTGGTGTCATTCTAGATCCTACGAATTAAAGTAAGGAATACATTAAAACATTAGACCCAAAATTAATCACTTTTAAAATGCGATGAAATCAAATCCTAAATTGCTAGGCCTCTTTCGAGTGAATAGCAACCTACAACCTATGAATTCTGAAAACAGATAGACATAGGCCCTTGAATCCGATCAGATAAATCCAGGAAAACGGCCGGAATAAAGTAACGCCGGAAATGGCCCGCGTTAGCCAAAGCGGACTGCATCGGCACTGTGAAAAACACGACACTTAAATGACGAGAGAGAACACAGTTGAGTCCTTAAGAGGATCACGATTGTGTTCGTCTCAATAAAAAAATTGATTAAAGTAATAGAGAACGACAGAACTCGGCGCATGAACAACACGGCCCGAATCGGCTTCAGGAAAAAAACAAGATCGAGTCCTGAAAAGAATCATGACCACTTTTTGAAAAAACAATAAAATATTCAAACTTCTGCGTACATGCTCGAAAAAAGAGGAGAAGAACATGGCCTAGTCCTAAAGAAGATCACGACCGCGGTTCTTCGATGATTAAAATATTCGATAAAAGAAACGCAAATGAAAGCGCCGAACAGGTAGAAAACGGACCGTGTTGATCAACACAGCATGTTTTTCCTCCGGTCGAAAACACAAATTCAAATATAAAATTTCAGAAATAAAACCAGATACGAACATAGAGAGTAACAATAATAATATCTCACGATTAATGTCAATAAACTACTCATTAAATATAATAAAAGATTTAGATTCAAGTTCATCTAATCATTTAGCATAAAATAATCCAAAAGACTAACAGGGTTTACAGATTCTTCCCTAACCAATAAACTAAACTAAGAAAAGAAAACCTACTAACAAATTATGCAGAAATTCGTCAGGACTTCGTCGTTGTCGGGTCTCCTCCTCTCCACACCAGAGCTTCAGGCAGAGGCTTCAAAACTCCAAAAAAAGGATCCCCCTCTGGGTTACAAAGGGTCTTATTTATAGGCAAAAGTTGACATGAGGACCCTAAATCGGACGACTTAGATTGAACTTTCTAACTTGGAGGTGAAGTAATCATCCGGAGTCGTCCATTCTACCGAACCACCTTTGTTAGGTGTGAACACGGCCCGCTTTGACCAAAATGGCCCGAGTTTGCTGATGTGGAGTCTGATTCGTACTTGATTTCGAACACAGACAATTTTGACGTCATCGCTGACACGTGGCATCTTCTGAGTGGGCGAACCAACCGTTTTGATGTGGAACACCGTCGTGGCGATGAGCTGACGTGGCATCCGAAACTGCCCATGTTGGAAAATACGGTCCGAGTTGAGAACAAGGAGTGCAGCTGATGATTGGAGGGTCTGACACGAACCGTTTTGTGTGAACGTGGCCCGTGTCGTTGTTGATTTCTTTTACTCCTCGGCTATTTGCTATTTTATTCGAATTCTTCACGGTTTTGACACTCTTTTACCTGAAAATTACACAATAGAAAATATTTGGGTAGTTTTTGACTCATAAACAAAATATAACAAATAAACATTAAAAATAATAAATAAATCTATCCTAAATGCCTAAAAATGATATGAAATAGATGCGTGCAACATGTATATTTAT
Source organism: Pontederia paniculata (assembly GCA_001647135.1). Taxonomy (NCBI): domain Eukaryota; kingdom Viridiplantae; phylum Streptophyta; class Magnoliopsida; order Commelinales; family Pontederiaceae; genus Pontederia; species Pontederia paniculata. The sequence continues at coordinate 1,681 of LTAE01012903.1, forward strand.
GCTCGCATCACATCTAAATATTGAGACCAAAAGAGGAGATGAAAGAATAAAAAGAAAACCAAGAAAATGAAGAGAAAATAAACTGACATAATTAAAGTTAACATTATGGGTAAGTTGTTAACTCCTCTCTTATTAATTATCTTATAAAATTTGATTAAAATAAGTTTTCCTCATCTATAGTGGATCATTGAACTTGTATCTTTATGTTTTCATCATAGATTGTTATCTCCATAGTGAAGAGCAACATTAAACTAAGAATAAAGTAGATGTTGGTAATTTAAGTTGTTGTTAAACCACCCTTGAATTTTTCAAAAAATATGAAATTAAATCTATGAACTTACCTTGAAGTCTACTTTTCATAGTCTTAAGAATTTCCTTAATCAAAATTGTATAATATAAGTTGTGTATTCAAACTTAAGGATCACTCAATATGTTTTATATTATGCATAGGTTAAAATGATAGTTTTGTGATCGTTTAAATACTAAAGCTTTAGATATGTTATTTTAGTGGTACGAATCCATCTATACAAGTATCTAGCTATATATACCTAAGGTTATAATCTATACCTATGGCATAATATTTAATTTACAAGTTACAAAAATGAAATAGTGTATTGCTAGATCTAAGAGTTTCCTGGGACTAATCCATGAAGAACAATTATGGAATTTATATGAAATAAAGCTAACAAGGTCTAGTATTAAAGAAAATTTAGGTTCTCTTGAAAATAATGTCTGGATCATTTGTGATGTGTTTTACATTCAATATCACTAAATCCATTATGTTGGAAATTGAAACATAAGTTATGTCATAAATGCATAGTGTAAAGCAATTATACTTTTGAATACATGTGATGGTTACATATATGATTTATATGAATGTAGAAAAGCGTTGAATCACTTTATTGCAACATATGTTATATGATTCATATGACATGATGAGGCATTAACATCTTACATACTTTATAAGGTTGATATGATAAATTCCCAGAAGAATGGTTCAAGGTTGTTTGGACCTAAGTGTCATACGAACCAAAGTGCTAAGTTGTAACCAAAGTTAGCCACCACTTGAATTCGTATATGCCACCTCTAGAATCCATCAATCACTACCCCGATAGGGTTGACACGATATCACAAAAAAGGAATGATATCTCTAACCAATTGGTGATATGATATGCACATGCATCCATGATTTTCATATGCCTCTGTGTGGCAAGCGTTATTATATTATTTATAATATGATGATATTGATTATGCACATGATAATGATTTTGTTCTTATGCTATTTATCAAGGTTAGATATGCTTGATATTGTTTTATTCAAATTGGATATATGATAACACATGGGTTATGAGTTTTTAATATACCGAGTTGTGGTTTGTTCATATTATGTTTTCATTCTTTTTTAGATTAGTAGATCAGTTATGTGGTTGTGCTTGGCGATCCTATGTTGGAATTTAGAAGCACTTTTGGATAGGAGGTATAGATGATACTTATGTCTCATATGTTTCTTTCAGAAGAGTTTCAAGAGTCATTTTGTATGTGTAATATAAAGTTGTAATATCTAAAACTAGACTTGTATATTATAAAAGTTAAATAGTTGCACTTGCTCTAAATGATCAATTAAAAAAGTTGCTTGGTTTGACAATTTTCTATTATGTTAGTCTTGAATTTTTAGCATGTTTCAACAAATTTTACTTGATCGCCCATGATGTGTTGCGATCTACAGAATAAACCGAGTTTAAACTGGGGTCGTGGCAATATCAAAGTTCACGTCCTATGAAAATAAGGTTCAGGATCATGATATTTGGTGATGATGCCCGCAGTTCGTGAACCTAAAGTTCATGACTCGTGAATTATCTATCACGACCATGAATGCTGACAAATGAATCTTATTTAGGAGGTTACGACCCGTGAGCTATCTGTCACGCTCGTGATCGTCGTCTAAGAAGACAAAATTTTGAACCTTGAAAAATGTGCTATCAGAGTCAAAAACATCTCCTTATAGATTGATAAAATCATAAGAAAAGTCGACGTTAGTGATCCCGAGCCTTAACATCTGGTGGGGTAGTCGTAATGCTGAGGTGAAATGGTGGTCGGCATCGAGTTTTTTATATAGAAAAAAGATGGAGAAGATGAGATTGTCGTAAGGCATGAATTATGATGCCTCAGAATCCATGTCAAAGTGGGAGATAGTTGATGAGAAGATAGGTGGTGGTTGTCTCGCGACTTGTGTGCATCATGGGGTGTAAATAAAATTTACTAGTGAAGTCGGTTAAAATCATGGCCATGAAAGAAGCATCATGGCCCTGATGACTCATAGATTGTGTATAATGAGGAAAAATACTATTATTTTTTGGGAAAAATGTGGGCATTTCACGAGCGTGAAGGGACATCATGGACTGTGATGAGAATTATCAAATATGAAGTCATTCTCTTATGCTCGTGAACTTAGAATCGTGACATGTGATAGAGTAGCGGTCCAAGTCCGAGTTCTCTCATTGTCGTGAAACAAGATGCCATGGCCCATGAAATATCCCATAATCATCATCAGAATACGCTGGTTTCACTCATGAATTTGCATAGTGAAGGTTCGCTCATGGTCTTGATCAAAGGCTCATGATCGTGAAACACAATATCCTGATCATGAAAGTTTCTCATGGTCCGTGACAAAGGTAAACCTTAAGCCTTACTTTCGATGACTCCTTAACTTAAAAACTCCATAACAAGCTAAGAAAAACTCAAACAAACTACAAAATAAAGATACTAACTACACGGATAGAGTTAGGCAAAAATATTTCTAAGTTATAGTCATTAGGTTGAATTGCCTCAACGTGATTTATTTAAGGTTCAACAAGATCTAGCATGAGGACTTGTGGTTGGTAGCCTTCACCTATAATTATTTTACACAACAACTGGCTTAAATGTTTGTGATCCATTCAAGGTTTGTAATTTCATTACTCTTTTTGGTGATGCACCTCAGACTACATATGGCCCACTCCATATAGACCTAAGTTTTTCAGGGAGTAAAAGTCTATTGTTGTAGAGGAGGAAGAAATTGTTTCTATTTTATATGATGGTCATGCCAAAATTTCACTTTCTCCTTGTAAAGTCTATTATGTTCATAAGCTTGGGTTCCAAATTCATCTTTCAGCAATCTCTCTTCCCAACCTCTTAAAGTTAGAACTTTAATTGCTCAATATGATCTATGTTCAAGATCTAAAAGTAGTTGGCATGATTTGCCAAACACTATATGATATGGAGACATGCCTATGGGGGTGCATATGTAGTTTATTATCACCATAATGCATTATCCAATCTAAGTGACCAGTCTTTTCTAGAGGCATGCACAAGTTTTTTTCTAAAATTCATTTTAATTCTTTGTTTGATAATTCAACTTGACCACATGATTGGGCATGATATAATGTGCTTAACCTATGAGTTACCTCAGATTTGGTCAAAATATTTGAGAACAATTTAATCTAGAAGTATGTTTCATTATCATTGATGATGGCCTTGGAGTGCCAATTTTGGTGAAAATATTCTTTTGCAATAATTTTGTGATGGTTTTTGCGTCATTACCTAATGATGGATTTAATCGAAATATTTAGGAAAATATCCTATGAAGTCAATTTAACCGAAATACTTGAATACATAATCTACCACCACTAGGATGTACTCATTAATGAAATATTTAGGAAAATATCCCATGAAGTCAATTCCCAAACATTAAGGATATCATAAAAATATTATTTAAAAGGCATTTCGTTGTTGCGAGAAATATTACTTGACCTTTGCATTCATCACAAACCTTGAAATATTGTTGTACATCTTTGAATAATGTTGGCTAGTAAAATTGGCATTCCAGAACGTTTGCAGTTATTCGATTTGGCCCAAAGTATACTCCTGCTTGTTGGTCATGACAGTGACTCAATATCTTGACAAACTCCTTCTCAATACACATACAAATTATTTGATATGAATATATGCAAAACAAATAAGGGTCTTCTCAGATATAGTGCTTAAAGGTCAGCAAAGAATTTCTTCTTTTGCTAACTTGTCATCCTCCTAGAAATCTAATTTCCTGCAATAAAATTATCATAGTTTATAAACCATGATGGATTCGTAAAAATCAGAAATCTTCAAAATCTGTTGATGCAGAAGATCTTCTCATATGTAAATCCTTCCCAAATGTGTTCTTCCTCTTCAGGTGCTTGCTCCAATCTTGAAACGTGATCGACCACCAAATTCTTTTATCCCTTCTTATCTTTGACCTCCACACCAAATTCTTGAAGAAGAAGAACTCATCTTAAAAGGCTGGGTTTTGCTTTGTTTTTGTCATTAGGTCCTAATGATTGCATATTATGTAAAAACAATAACTTTTGGACATATTAGGTAGACCTAAAATTATCAAAAGCATAAACAATCACTAGGATTTTTTTCAATAGTTGCATAATTTAGTTGAGTAGGTGTGAGTGTTCGGGTTGTAGTAATCACGTGAAAAATCTTATTGTGGTGTTGCCTTAGTACAACTCTAATGGTTCCATCACATGTGTCTCACATAAGCTCAAAAGGTTGGCTTTAATATGGTGCAACCACCGTAGGATCAGAAATCAATATGTCCTTCGAATTTTGATAAGCCTCAAAGCATTCCACATCAAATTCAAACTTGACATCTTTTTAAAGTAAGATTGTTACAAGCTTTGTAATTTTTTAGAAGTTTTTAATAAATCTTCTGTAGAAATCAACATGATCCAGGAAGCCTCTTTTACCATTCATAGTGTTTGGTGGTAGTAGATTGGCTATAACATCAATCTTGGCCTTGTCAACTTTAATGTATTTTTCAAAAAAAAATATAACCAACGACGATGTCCTCCCTACCATAAAATTACATTTCTCCAAGTTGTGAACTAAATTTATTTCCTCGCATTGCTCTAGGACAAGTGTTAAGTTTTCAAGACAATTTTGAAAAAAACTCTCAATAAATCATCCATGCATACTTTCATAATCAACTCATTCATGTTATCAAATATAGACATGACGCATTGTTGGAATGTTGAAGGAGCATTGAATTGGTCGAAGTCATTCTCATGTATGCAAAGATATCATAGGGTCATGTGAATATTATTTTGTCATGGTCCTTTGTATCCTAAGTAACCATTCATGAAGCATTATAAACTGTGACTAGAAACATGTTATAGATTTTGATCGATAAATGACAAAGGAAAATGATCTTTGTGTGTGGTGTCATTTAGTTTTTTGTAATCAATGCAAATCTATCATCAATCATTGTTCTTTTTGGTACAAGATCATTGTTTTTGTTGCTCACCACAGTTATACCCACTTTCTTTGGAACAACATGCACATGGCTAATCCAAGGACTATATAAGATAGGGTAGATTATACATGCATTCAGCAATTTGATATCTTCTTTCTCAACTACTTCCTTCTTCAATGTAGGGTTCAACCTTTTTTTGTACTTAGTGGTGAGTTTAATTTGTCTTCCATCAATATTTTGTGCATAAAGAATTAATGATTGATGGAGAAATCCCTTAGATATCAAAATTAATAATGCAATTGCTTGTTTATATCTTCTCAATACTCAAATCACTTTCTCCTCCATATTCTCTATCATATATGTAATTTCCTGAATATTTGCCTCTTAGATAATTAATTTAAATTACTTAATTAATAATTCAATTTACTTATTTATTTGAATTAAATTTAAACTAATTATGATGTGCTATTTGTATGAGTTATTAGCTAAATCAATGACTAACTAGTATAAGTTAATTAATTTGTTTAGTTCTAAGATAACTCACCTATGTGTTTAATATATTAACATTATTTTATATTTCCTTTATATGCTCACCGCCACCTTATCAAATGGATTTAACAAATCATTTAAGTCATCCACATTAGCCCACAACCAACTTATATGGTCATTAAATTTATCGACCACCTCTTCCCTATCCTCTCTCTTAATCGACTATATATTATTAACCAAGTCATACATGTATCACTTTTTTGTGTCCATTTTATCCTCCTTCATTTTGATCGTAAAGAAAGATGAAGGGTCTACTTAGCTACAAAGGTTTCAGAAAAGTGGAAGACCAAAATAACTAATAAGAACAAACAAGATATGCATGGGTGGATCCAATGGATTTTCTAAAATTTTATGAAGCTTTAAACTTTTAGAATATATAGTTTGAATTTGAGTAATTAAATCATTTGCATTTGTAAAGAATTAAATTAAATAGTTTACGGGTGTGAAATTAAGTTGGAAAATATATTTTTAGTTGTGATTTAGATAATTGAATATTCACCTTATTAATAGTATGCTTTATAATGTTCCAAAAATTGTGAAACTTCCCTACAATGACCTTTGGAATCTAGTTTCTATAGAGAAAATAATTGTCTCAAAATAAAATATATTTAGAGAGTTATGAATTGTAGTGAGCATGGGTCTTGCTGGTCGTGATGAATATGCAAACTTGATTGAAAATTACATTAAATATATTATATAGTTGAAGATAAATATGAAACTTAAATATTTCATTATATAGAACTAGGGTTCCAATTCAAGTGGAATGACCTCAAAGTCATATGTCTAGAAAAAAATTACGAGGAAAATAAGTTATGCATATCAATTTTTAGATTTTCAATTAAAACACTAAAATACCTATAATTGTGAGAATTTTTATAGTTAAATTTTGAGGTAGAAAAATATGAAATTAATATATGTTAAAGGTTTCATATCTATGTTTAAAAAAATGATTTCATTATATTTGGACTTTTGCAGTGAAAACTAAAAATAAATAGTTTACTATGTCAAACTATCATAATGTGTGGTTGGCTTAACTGGTCAGCTAGTTTATCTTAATTGTTGTTGATTATTTGTTTCATAATAAATTATACCAATTTAGGTTATTGTCTTATGAATACTTTCTTTTCAAATTAATTATTTGAGAATAAGAATAGATATTTATTGATAAGAATGAACTATGCAACATAGTTTTGATGTCCATTTGTATTAATCAAATATTTCAAGGGATGCATATTGTGAAATGTGATATATGTATTTAGTTGTGATTATTGAATTTTGATGCATATTTTTTTATCAGTTGTGCTTCATGTGTTTAAATGTGAACTATAAGTTTTAATATGCATGATGTGACCCTAAGTGTGTATCAGTGAAGAATTATGTAACACAATAACGGTAGAGTTGGAAATAAGTGTCACATAGAACATTATGTGAGGGCCACCTCTAGAATTCATCTACTGAGATTCCTTAATAGTGGAATCATTATCTAGCTCAAACAAACAAACCCTTTAGGATAATGATCCAAAGAGATACCTATGGTGCACCAATATGTGATGTGATACCAAAATAACAACGATGAATATGATAAGTATAGATAATAAATGAAAGAAAGGATGTGAACATGTTATATGATTTACTTATGAGATCTTACATTTTTCCTAAAAAGAAAATTATGAATTATGAATTTATATGTGTACGAATTATTCATGCTTATAAATGTTGCCTTATATTTTTACGAATAATATTTTACGTGCATTTGATATTTGAAAATTTTAAATTCTATTTTATGTATTTAATTTTATTTATTGGACCTACATACGAGTCTTTGCTCATGGAAGAAATATCTTATTTCTTTCCCTGAACATGGATTATGCGGGTTAAGATATGATGGGCGGTGGTCAATGCTCATAACGTCATTTTGCACATGGAAGACATTGTAAATAAATAGAATATATTTGGAGTCATATAGTCCTTTCGGATATATTGTTTTTGAATATGTACACCATGTATATATATGTGTATATTCTGGTTATTGTATCACAATGTAAAAAAAAGATCCTAAGTTGTGACTATGAGATATTTTTGCTTGTTGTTTATTTTATCCATTATGATACATGTAAGGTTTTAGTTTTATATTTGCTAGGAGATATTATGTGTATGAGTTTTTATTGCTTATGTGTCAAATGTTTTATCCAAGTATCTTTTGTTCACTCAATTATTCGAGTTGTTACATTATATGTTGAACTAATTATTGGATATGAGTTGTTCTAAAGAAAAGCATGCTTAGGGTGGGATGGAAGATCTTTAAGCTCAAGTTTTGGAGGTGTTTGGACTTCATCTTCTATTCTCAATCTTATGCAATTCTTCACTCAACTAATTATCCTCTTCATTAGTTATCGTAGTTCTTCATTTTCGGCATAGGGGTCTTCTATAAAATTTGCAATTTGTTGTATGTCATTTATAATGTTTCTTGTGGTTATAAAGTGTCTACCCAGGATAATTGGAGCTCCATCATCACGGTTCGTATCCATCACAATGAAATTTCTTGGGAATACAAATTTGAAATTTGTCAACTTTCACAAGAGCATCTTCAATAATTTCTCAATCTTTTTTACTGACTGATCCGTAAGTTGTAGTAGAACACTTGGTTCTTTAAGTTCATATCCCAACTTGAGGAATACCAAATATGGCATGAGATTTCTGCTTGCTCTTAAGTCTATAGTGTTTTTGAGTATTGAGAATCCTCTATGGTGCATGGGAATACCCCTCTTGCATATTGCATAATATTGGGGTGTTAGCTTCACAATCCTTTTCTTCTCGATTTATCTTTTGTTTGATAACACATACTTTATGAATTTTGAATATCTAGAGATTTATTTCAGCGCTTCATGAAAAGGTATATCAATGTGCAATTGTTTAAAAATTTCAAGGAAACGAGCAAATTGTTTGTCCAATTTGTCATGTTTGTATCTCTGAGTGTAAGATAAAGATCTTACTTTCTCTAATGTCGGTTCAGGATATTTTCCTTTCAAGTTTGTTTGTGCCTTTGAAGAATCAACTCATAATTTAATTAGATTTCTTAATTACTTCCCTTTGACTTTCAGATTTAGTAGATGTTTAAGGAAACATTAACTTTGGATCTTCAAGTTGTTCACCACTTTTTGTGGAAATGACTTTGGTCTCGTCTTACGATTTCTTCCCAGTATTGCTTGGCAATGTTCCTAGTGCACATCGTTCTAGGATATTTGCAAGTTGTTCCATTCACACTAGCGTACAAATGCATCTTGATTCGACACTCTATATTCAATGGTCATCCTGAACTTTATTGACAATCTTGTTATTTTTTGGTTCATTGGTCTAATGTTGTGAATTATCCTGGAGGTGTGAATTTGTTTGTGTTTTGTCTCCAAGATAGAACTGGATGATTCCTCCATCCCAAATTATATGTGTTGCTGAAAGGATTATTGTTCTATGGAAGGACCAAGACACAAAGTTAGCATTTCCCAAATTTTGTGGAATTAGAAATGTTACCTTTAGGCACATTGTAAGGAAGTCCTTCTCCCCATAGTTCACATTGTTGTATGATTCGATTCATAAGTAGTTCAAACTTCTTGTTGAGTGACTCCGGCTGAGCCACAATTTCATTGTTCGTTTTAGAATTGTGTTTATATTGAGCACACTTCTTATTTTGTTGTTTCTTGATTTTCTATTTTGCTAGAAATTGAGTGTCATATCTTCAACGATCTCACAAATTTCTTCAAGATGTTTCTTCCCCATAATTGAACCTCTAGTACATAAATCAAGTTTACCTTTATCCTCTTGGAATAAGTCATTTTAAAGAATCTTCCAAAATTTGCCACAATAGTGTACGGTGATAATGAAATTTTGCTAAAACTTTCTTGTACCTTTCTCATGTCTCATATATTGTTCCATCATCTTCTTATTTGAAAGACCTCAGCTCGTTTCTCATCTTGGCAATTTTTTTAGGTGGACAAATTTTTATGATGGATTTGTTAATAAATTGCTCCCAAGTAGTGATGGCTCCAGTAGGCATCAACCAAGTATATGCTTTGTCAATGAGAAAGAAAATAAATGAAGTTCAATGGCTTGGATGCATTTGAACATGTTGCAAATGCGAATTAAATTGTCCAAGTTAATATAAGATTTTTCATTTAGAGCTCCCCCAGGCTGACAAGATTTAACCATCATCGCAATAAAGGAATTTGTTTCAAAATTGTTGACATTACTTGCTAGGAGATCTATACTGAACTCCACAATCTTGTATTTAGAAGAGATATAACTTCTCATTGTCAACTCATATTCAATCATGTCTCTTTCTTCTTCACCGGTTATCTTTGCTTCTTTTTTCAGTCTTCATATTGTTCTCTCAATCTTAGGATTGAATTGTAAATCAACTCTTGATTGTTGCATTCGGGAAGATGTTGCCCGGCTTGTTGCATCTAGAATGAATGATTGTCTCTCTGGATATTAGTGATGCATGCACAACCAACAAGAAAGAAAAAATAGAAAAATAAAAATCTCAAAGTAGTTTAATCACATCATAGTAGCATATAAATAATAAATAATCGTTAGTGGCACCAAAAACATGATGTGTGCTAAGCATCAAGAAAATTATCGTTATCAGGTGCAATAATCATATCAAGTAATAAAAATGTGAGTATAGTATCATTCCCATGATGATTAGTATCAAAATTTGATGACAACAAGCACTGTATTAGAATTAGATAAGATATGAATAAACTTTGATTCACTACAAGGTTAATTAAATTATAGTGTCGTTCAAACTCCTAGATGGATAAGGATCTACTTAAAATAGGATTTTCTCCTCAAGATGAATCAACTATCCTGTTGTTAGATAGATTTGGTCGTTACTCTCGAATATGACAATCTTATCTACTAAAATTAAGATGCATTAAATTGTTTCTCCTAAACTATCGATCATTTCTCTCAAGGATGACAATATAATAGATCATAGATTCAAAATATTCCTCTTCAGGATACTACTAGAATATGACATGCAATGCTTCAACTCTAGTTGATGATGCTTTTCTCTAGGCTCTACGTAGAATTTCTCTTTCTTCTCCAAACATCAAGGCTTTTTCCAAGCTTGTAGCATACCCCTCAATGAATCCTTTGGGTTTATTTATGTCCATCCACATAAGTTGAGTATGTGTAGATAAGCATACTATGATTATTAGCATCTAACTATCCATGTAGCATGATAAATAATCACCTTTATGACAGAACATGGACATTACTATGAGAAATTGAAAGCATATTAACATAATCGGTTCATCCCATGTAGAATAAGTTAACTACTTTCATGATTTTCTAGTGGCAAAGCATCATTTAACACTGCTAATCCCATTTAAATTTTTTATTTTCTTTATCAGATAAAAATCTTTGATATTGACAAACTGCTTTAGCACTAGATATAAAAGAATAAGTTATTTTAAAAAAATCTGCTATATTTTATCTTAAAATTAACCAAAAGGACAATTGATGGTCACTATAATTGACCTTTAAACTCTTGATAAAACTCATAATAATCAGTAATCTTATTGTATATCAACATTTTCTTCACGTTCATAATAATATTAAATTTAATGTTACTAATTAGGCAGGAATTATTTGATGACATTAGATAGATAGATAGATAGATAGATAGATAGATAGATAGATAGATAGAGATAGATAGATAGAGAGAGAGAGAGAGAGAGAGAGAG
>LTAE01012904.1:0-10300 GCA_001647135.1 Pontederia paniculata
TCTTCATGATATATATTACGTGTGCAGTGGTCGTCCATTCCTTCAGCTCAGGTCGACCGCTGTACTGAACTTGACTATGTCCTGTTACAGAAATCAGCTCAAACAAGTTCATCAGTACAGACTGAGTTCACTTACAAATTTGTGATCATCGAAAACATTCTCGGGATCCTAAATTCAACAATCTCAATTCTAGTGCTCCAGGTTCTTGTCTGCACCATGACAGTTCTACCTAAATCCACCTTTTTCTTTTTCTTTTTGCATTTCTTTTGGTTAATGTGACAATTTTTTTTCATTTTTTTCTTTTATTTTTTCTACCCTCACGTTTCATTTCCTTTTTAATTTACTTACTTTAATTTTTCATTTAAATTATTAACATTTAATCTTAAATATTAAATCTTAATTTTATATTAACTTAATATTATAATTCTATTTTTTTCATTTTAATATTATCCTTTTGTTTTAATTTAAATTATCAATTTTTAAATGTTAGTTTTAATTTTATACTAATTCAATAATATAGTTTTTAAATTATTTTTAAAATTATATTTTTAACATTTATTTTAACTTTTACTAATATTTTTAACTTTTATTAAACATTTATTAAGATTTTTAACGTTTATAATGTATAAAATTATTAATATTTATTAAGATTTTAATGTTTATTAAAATTATCAACGTTTATTAAAGATTATTAACATTTATTTTAAATTATTAACTCAATACCTTCTAATTTAAATTATTAATGTTTATGTTAAATATTATATTTTAATTTTATACTAAGTTAATAATATAATTCTAAAATATTTTATATATTATATTATTTATTAATATTTTAAGAAAATATTTTTTTATGTATCAAACTAATATTATTTTTATTTATAATGAATTTATTTATCTAAAAAAGAATTTTATATTTTTGAGTTCTCACACGATTCATCCAAACACCCCCTATAACTTAACATCATTATTTAATCCAAACATACTTAAAACTAATCTATCAAATCAATCTATTCAATGGAATCCGACGAACCTTAAGTTCTCCATCCAAATACCCCCTTAACGTCTCAATACGATTTAATGACTTTGTTTTGTGAACATTATTCAAATAAATGAAAGTTGTCTTTCAAATTCTTTAGTAACTTTAATTATTAAGAGGAGCTCTTCACTTTTTTAAGGTGTTTCATGCAAATAATACAACATAATATTGATGATTAATGTTGGATTAAGCCATGACAAAAGCCTTCTTCGACAAGTCACACGCCCTCCTATGCGTTGCTTGGCTGTGTCCTATATCATGGTTTGGGGAGTGTTACAATTGAATAAAAAGTCTGTCACCTGATAGTATTACCGTTAATTATTATCTTTGTTTCCAACCTGTGTTCTTGATATGCATCTTTTCAGTTGTCGAGCAAGGTAAAAAACTGAAACATTTTGATATGTAGGATATCAAAATTGTACTACCTTGATGAGATGATGTTTTATACTTTTGCAGGAGTGCAATCGAGGTACTTCTAACAGAGGTTAGAGATGCGCATAGTGAGAGAGAAACTAGAATGGTAAGTTAGTATGTTGAACTGGATATGAATCCTCAAGTATGCTCATAGTTTTATTTCTTGAAGTCTTCCTTATGGTGTATATCTTGGATTTGACTAAGTTTTTTAATTTATAAGGAAATTGAGTGTCTATTAATTTGGACTTTTAATTTAGATCTCATCCACTCCATTAAGAGTATAAATTTTGAGACTAGCCATATTTTTTTAAAACAATCTTCTAGTCTTTGGAGTTGGTTTATTTTCAAGTGTAAGGATGATGCTTGACTTTATTAAATTGCAGCGCTCATATCTTGATTGTTTTGCTACTTATCATTTATATCATATTTCAGGTAACACTTGACATATGGATGATGCTCTACTGAAAGCATTCAAGTCACCAATAATCAATATCATACAATCTCTTCCACAGCAGCAACAGGTAAATTTTGGACACGGTCGAGTTAAGCCTATGCATCCTTGCCAGGACACAATTAATTCCTAAGGAAGTCATAATATATTATGTTTCCTAACTTGTTATGTTGCAATAAGGAGGGTGAATTGTTGAAGCAGAAATGTCTAATTACATGAACTTTTTTTTGACAAAGCAATTACATAAACATTGGATTCAATTTGGACATTTGAAGATCTGATGATGCCTATACAATTGTTAAATAATTAAGATGCTCTCCTTTTAATTCAAACTGCTGTTTATATCGGTGTCGGACTAATTCTTAACTCTTCTGCACATTTTTGTGAAAAATCAATATCTTGGTTAATCCAGGATTTCTGATAAGCTATTGTGGATATTGGAAATAGGATTGACTTTTTTAGCTTTTCATGAAACCCGTTGTGCATACAACTAATTTGTGTTCACTGGTTAATTATTTCCATCATATGATAAACTTTACTCACCACTTAATCAGAACTACTTCTGAGAAGTTATTTCAAAAGACGCAAATGGACGTCTTAGCTGATATTATGTAACTCGCCTTGTGCCTGCAGATAATTTTGTGCTCTCTAGTTAAGCTCTTTCGTCAATTTAAGAAGGCTACAACAATTGGAGAGGCAAGTTCAATATATACACTGTGTTGCTCTCCTAATATCCTTTTTGTTTACTTTGTATTTTGCTAGCTTGGCATGTCAGCTAATAGATATATCAAATGCTATATCGACGTTCTAACATACACAAACTTGGTGCAGCTTAGTAAATCATATTTGAAGATGTGCAGATCCTCTCAAATCCCTCCAGTAGGAACTACTGAATTTGCAGATATGTGCAGAGCTTTATCTGACCAGGTATAAAGACATTTGTTTGATGTTTTGTTCTTTTGTTGAGCATAACCATAAATCTGTTCAGGGACTTCTCGTTCTTGGAAATGCAAAGGAAATTAAAATGAAGAGAATAACGTTAAAAATTGTCGGTTCAGACATCAAATTTGCTCTCAAGGTGGGAAATGACTGCTTCACAACTGTTTTTTTCATCTAAATTATAGCGAACTGCCTCTTATTTGCATCCCTCATTTTTTTTCAGAGCATTCGTTTTTCCCAAAACTTCCTGGAATAGTGGAGGTCGCTTTATAAAAAGGACTTGATTTAACTTCAGTTATACGAAGGTTTACATATTCTACAAAATGTAGATTATTCCGCCCTAATAAAAGGTAATTTTTTTGTTGAATCATCCATTGTATGTTCATGGTATTTACTTTTAGGATTATTTTCTCTTTATCTCGCTGGTCTTTTTATGTCCTAAACTAAAGAATTAGTTTTCAAATTATTAAACGTTTTCCACTTTATTCCGCCCATCAACCTTTCTATTAATTTTTCTTTTCTTTTAAATATATATATATATAAGAACAATAAATAAAAATATGTACTTTAAAAATAAAGTAATGCATTTCTTTCATTTGTGTTTACTTCCTAAACGACTAATTATATTTTCTAGATCGTTTTATTTCTTTTTAAATGTTAATAAAAGAAAAAATATAATTGGATAAATTGAAAAAAGAAAATTTAGATGAAACTTTAGCAGTTTAAAGGAGATAATTTACTTTTAAAATTTTAGGATTAAAGTGGAAATATAATTATAGTTAAAGTAAAATAACTCATGGTAATTTAACATTTTTTCTCGTACTCGCAAGGTGCTTATGTTAACCTTAAACATGCTTTTCAGTATTTCTATTCTTCTAATAGTATATTTGGATGAACTATTCAGAATGTAAACAGCAGGTAATGATGAGAAGAAGGTTGATGATGGGTTCAAATCTTCTCAACGGATGATGAAAATGCCGGATGGTGGATACAAGTACAAAGTTAGAGAATGCATCCAAAATTTTTCAATGGAAAGAATTAGTTCTAGTTGTGTGAGAGAACCATTTGAATTACAAACTTAATAAGTGATCGGATGCTCTTGCAGTTATTATCTCAGTTAATTGTCTACAGTTTGGTAAAATTTTACATGGCTTTTTTATAATCCAGCATTTTTCCAAAATGTGTTTGAGAAACCATGAAAAAAAATCAATTGGATATTTGGAGACACTTTTTTGAAAAATTTCCAATATTCTGTAAAGTCATTAAAAAATATAAATTATTGTTATTTAAGTTATGATGAATATTTCAAGAAGTGTAATGTGGGTTTACGTTATGAAGACTCATTCGTAGGTGCAGTTGTGCATATTTGTTTTTTTTTCATATTTTTAGTCAGATATTTGGGTGTATTAGTTAAAATATTATGTGAGATTATAAAAAGAATATCTTAACAAAATGTATGAATATTATATAAATGATAAGTAACATAAATTCATATATTTTGATTATATAAATCCTTTATTCATGACATTGGGTGCATTTTGTGCTTTATTCTAATTCATTTTAAGAAGATATTTGAATTCTACATCATTTGTTATTTATTTTTAGAATTTGGATAAACGAAAGAGCCATCATAGTGATTGGTTAATGTTTAAATACAGCCAGATCAATATGATTACGGGTCAACCATAGTGAAACATTGTGAACGCATGCAATTCAAGAACATCCGTAGTGGTGAGTCGTAGCAATATGTAGTGTGCTCATAGTGCACTTTTTAGAGTTGTAGCCCAGTTGACTCATCTTTGCACAATTTGGTTCAACTGTAGCAACGTGGATGGAGATCAACATCTTTTTGAGCCCTAACGCATTGGACCGCGAATCAAGGAGGAGATAAACGAACTAAGATAGCAAATGAATAACATTTGAATTAAGGGAACAATATGAATAAAGGAGAAAATCAAGGGAACAAATAGAAACAACCAAAATAGAGGATCTCATGTAAATGTCAATGTTGACCATCAAGACATAATGAACATCTATATGAAAGAATTTGTTAGAAGGAACTATAGAGGAGTGGATTCTAATATTGTGACACGGATTGTGGCTAATGACTTTGAGTTGAAGTTCGATCTCATTCAAATGTTGCAATTGAATCAATTTTGAGGTGATAGCAATGAAAATCTCGCCATTTTCTTTATATTTGTTATACAATTAAGATTAATGGAGCAACAGAAGATACTATAAGGATGAGGCTATTTCCTTTTCCTCTTCGAGATGAATCTTAAGAATGGTTAGATCCCCAACCACAAGGATTATTTAACACTCTTGATGACTTATTATAAGAATTAATGATGAGGTTCTACTCATTGGGAAAGTTTTTTCAAGCTAAAGAATGAGATCAATTATTTCAAGCAAAAGGAGAATGAAAGTTTGGGGATGTCATGGAAAAGGTTCAAGAAGCTACACACTCAATGCTCCCACAACAAATGTGAAATTGGCTTTTAATCATTTTTTTTTTCTTAATGGGTTAAGACCAGCAAAAAAGTTTAGTATTGACCACATCAGAATTACAAATGCTTTCAAGTTGAACACGAATTTTTTGCAAAAAATCAAAATCGATACAACTCATACTCAAGCACCTACAATCCTAGATAGAAAAATCACCCTAACTTTTCTTGGAATAATCGAGGAGGGTCTTTGCAACAACCTAGGACACAACCACCACTCGGAGTACTATCAAAACCGTCTTATCAACAATAAGGGTATCAATCGCATTGTCAACTTCCACATCATCCACAATTGATTCCTTAACTTCAAGGAGAGAAGAAGCGGTCATGGAAGTATGCTATTGAAAAATTGGCAAATGCCACGAGTGATAGATTTGAGAATATTGAAGAAGGAATGAAATTGTTGATCAAATCTAATAGGAACTTGGAGTAACAAGTGGGGAAACTCAATCAACTCAAGAGAAGAAGGAAGTTCAGCAAGTAAAACACAAGTTAACCAAGAGAACAATGCAAAGGCATTGAGTTAAGAAGTGGAAGATTCTTGGAGCAACCACAAATGAAAGGGAAAGATAAGGGAAAGGAGAAGATGTAGAACACACATCGAAAATGAGGACAAGGAGGAAATCAAAGCGCTAAAGGAAGGTTACACACCTCCTCCACTGCCACCAATCTCATTTTTTCCAAAAAAACTTCAAAAGCCAAAGAATGACACAGTTTGAGAAGTTTGTGAAGCTCGCAACTACACATTAGCATTTCATTCGTCGATGTTATTTTTCAGCTATCGGTGTATGCCAAGTTCTTTAAAAAATTATGTCCAAGAAGAGAACACTTAAAGAAAATGAGACTATAACACTCATGGAAGAATATAACATCATCAATCAAAGGAAGCTACCTCCAATGCTCAAGGATTCAGTAAGTTTTTCTATATAATGTCAATATGAGATTTGAACGTTGCAAAGAATCTATGTGATTTGGGAACGAGCGTTTCTTTAGTACATCTTTCCATTTGCAAGAATTTATGGTTGAATGAATTAAAGCTAGCAATCATCTCTTTGCAATTAGTCTTGATCTATCACCTACCCTATCGGAGTTTTGGAAAATGTGCTACTAAATGTTGACATGTTCATTGTAGTGATTGAGTTTATTGTGCTAGATATGGAAGATGATAGCAAAACCTCCATGGAAATTCCTTTCTTAACTATGATGGGTGACATGATTGATGTCAAGAACTTACACTCACCATTGTCGAGGACAAGGTGAGATTCGATGTGTCAAAATCCACCAGGTTTCCTTCCACCACCGATCAAATCTATCAAGTGGATTGCATTGAAGACTTAACAAAAGAAGTCCTCCAAGAGACAATACATCAAGATCCCTTGGAGAAATATTTGTTGAACAAAGACATGGAAGAAGGTGAAGGTGATGAAGTTAAAAAGTCACATATGCCTTGGGAATCTATATGACTCAACCTTTCAAAAAGGTCAAATTTTGAAGACCTTTGGCATGATAAAACATTTCTCCCTCCCTCTCATACACTTGCTCCTACACTTGAATTAAATTTCTCCAATCACATTTTAAATATGCATTTCTTGGTGCTAATGATTCTTTATCTGTGATTGTTAATGTGTCTCTAACATCTTCTTGCAACTTTATAAATTATTTAGGGTGTTGAGAGAAAAGAAACAAGTCATAGGATGGATTATAGCCGACCTTAAGAATATTAGCCCCAACATTTGCATGCATAGGATCCTCATGCAGGAGGATCACAAGTCCACCATTAAGCATCAAAGGTCATGTCGAGTTTTATCGTTGCTTAATTGAGTGTATAGAGAAGTTGCCTCTAGCAACGTCGGTGAAGGGTGTTAGGATTTTCTTAAGTCATGTCGAGTTTTATCATTGCTTACTAAAGTTTTTTCAAAAATTGCAAAAACCCTTTGTACTCTAATTGTGGAAGAATGCTAATTTTGTCTTTTGATGAAGTATGTTTGAAAGTTTTTAATGTGTTAAAATAGGAACTCATATCACTGACGGTCATCACTGCACAGGATTGGAGTTTGCCCTTTGAGTTCATGTGTGATGCAAGTAACTTTGTCATTTGGCTGTTTTGGAGCAAAGAAAGGATAAAAAGTTGCATGTGATTTAACAAGTAGGACACTTGATGATTCCTAAATCAATTATGCAAACATTGAGAAGGAGTTTCTTGTCATCATTTTCACCTTGGATAAGTTTTGCTTTTACTTAGTTGGCTCCCAAGAATTTGTTTTCACTGACTATGGAGCCATTAGGTACTTGATGAGCAAGAAAAATGCCAAGTCAAGACTAATTTGATGGATACTTTTGCTCCAAGAATTTGATGCAATCATTCAAGACAAGAAGAGGCTTGAGAACACCATCGCTAACCACCTTCTTAGACTTGAGGGACCAAGAGAAAGAATGGAGATCCCAATCAATGGACACTTTTCGGATGAGATGCTTTTGGTCATCGTCACACTACCTTGGTATGCCGATTTGGTAAAGTATTTGGTAAGAGGTATCATTCTACATCATTTTCATTCAATCAATGAAAATGATTTTGTGCGAAGCTAAGCACTATTTTTGGGAAGAACCTCTTTTGTTTAGATTTTGTACGTACAGTGTGATAAGGATGTGTATTCCAAAAGATAAAGTCTATGATGTGTTGAGTTATTATCATTCATTAGCACGTGAGGACATTTTTTGATGAATAAAATCGTGTATAAGGGTGACCTAATGTGGCTTCTATTGACTTAACATGCATACAAATGCTATGAATTTTGTCAATTCTTGTGATAAATGTTAAAGAGTGGGAAATATGTTGAGGATGAATGAAATGCTCAAAAATCTAATTTTAGAAGTTGAATTGTTTGATGTGTGGGATGTTGATTTTATAGCCATTTCTCTTTATAATATGACAAGCAATATATATTGGTTCGCTTGATCATGTGTCCAAGTGGGTCGAGGCCATCACTTCCCCAACTAATGGCTCTAGGGGGTTCAAAAGTTCTTGCAAAAGGTCTTATTCCTCGAATTTGGAGTACCAAAGGCTATATAGTGATAGAGGAAGCCATTTTGTCATAACATCTAGATACACTTCTTTCTAAGTATAATGTCAATCAAAAGGTGACCACACTTTATCATCCTCAAGTTAATAGTCAAATTGAGTTTGCTAATAGAGAGTTGAAGTTAATGTTGGAGAAGATGGTAGGGAGGTTGAGAAATGATTGGGCTCTTAATTAGATGATGCATTATGGGTCGTATTCAAGACACCATGAGCAATGTCCTCTTATCGCCTTGTGTATGAAAAATCATGTCACCTTCCTGTTGAACTTGAACATGAAGCATATTGGGGGGATTAAGGAGTTGAATATGGACTTAAAGAATGTGAATGATTAGAGTCTTATACAATTGAGTGAGTTAGAGAAATTGAGGATGAATTGCTATGACAAATATAAGTTGTATAAGGAAAATGTTAACTTATGGCATGATAAGAACATTTTTAGGAAATTGTTTAAAGTTGGTCAATATATTTTATTATTCAATTCAAAATTAATTTTTTTTAGGAAAATTAAAGTGTAGATGGTCCAAACCTTTCCAAATCTAAAAATGTTGTTGGAAAATGGAGCAATTGAAATCACATCCGAAGCTACTTGATCGTTCATTGCGAATGGACAAAGACTTAAACCATAATTGTTGAATGAAGAGCTCAAAAAATGGAAGGTGGTAGAGCTTTATGATATGGATCATCATCATGCCGAGCCAACGACGTTAAACAAAGGTGCTTCTTCGAAGGCAAACCAAGTTCAGAACTCCATTAACTTTATAATAAAATCATCGCTTCTTTTTAGGAGACATGATTCATTATGTAGGAATCAAGAGTTAGAAATGGGGTTGTAGTGTCTCACTACGAGTCAATCGTAGTCGAGAAGATCTCGCTATGGTCTGACTGTAATGAGCCACTGTAAGATATGATTCTGCTACAACCAAACTATAGCCAACCCATTGAAAACCGTAGAGGAGAAGTGCCAACCGTAGCCAACCACTATTGTGTCACTATATTACGAGCAGACCATAGCACATTCTTTTCAAATTGTGGTGCTCCATTTCAATCCATAGTGACCCAACTTCAAACCGTAGTGCAACATTGCAAACTGTAGCAGACCTATTTCAACCATAGCGTAAAGATTTCATTGTAAAAGGTGACATCTTTCTCTCTCTTAACCATTCTTCTTTCTTTCTATGATTTCCTCTTTTCTCTTTCTTCTTCCTCTTTTTTGCAGGAACTTGGACGAGCAAGAGATTCCTCACACGATTTGAGTTCATTCTGAAGTGATTGTATAGAGTGGATAAAGTAGTAATTCAGGTGAAGTTCAAGAGTTGAAGAAAAATAAGTTGCACATCAAGTGTTTGATAGCATGTCCAAGAGAGGTCCATTCTTATTTTGCATATCCAATGGCTCAAAAAGGAAGACCACGACTAGGCCAAGGACTAGAGGAGGACATGCAAAAAGGACAAAGCAAGGGAAGTTCATTATTATTTTGATTGTTGTGATTGCTATTGATTGTATAGAGTGGAGAAAGTAGGATTTCAAGAGAAGTTCAAGAGCTGAAGAAGAACAAGATGCATGTCAGGTGTTCAATAGAGTGTCCAAGGGAGGTCCAGTATTACTTTGCATATCCAACGACTCCAAAAAGGAAGACCACGGTTGATAGGGATGGACCCAGGAAAGAAAGTTAGGGGGGCCAAAATATATAACAATAAGTTACAAAAATATGAGAGGGGTCAAGATTTGAACCCTAAACCTCTAGATGTTAGCTAAAATCACCTATCCACTACACCAGTTAGATAATTATGATAATTTGTTAGCATTTAGTTTATTTATTGACTACAACTACTAGTATATACGTATATATACTTTATATACCTCTCCCCCCCCCCCCC
>LTAE01012905.1:0-13246 GCA_001647135.1 Pontederia paniculata
CCCCTCTTGGTGCCATTCTAGATCCTACAATTTACTCTTATGTGTTATTAATCCCTACTAATTAGAAAGCACATCAAAGTTAAGTTACCTATGGGTAGAACACATTCTAGCTGAAAAAAAAATTGATTGAAACTTCTTAAAGTTACTTGTTATTTTTGGCTCCTCCAAAAATTAGAAAACTCTTTATATTACATCCCCTAAAGTCTACCTTTCGAAAGATTTAGAATTATATTAATCAAAATTTCATATGAGAAGTTATGATCAAATGACTAAAACTCACTTTTGTTGTTTTGTGTAATGGTTTGTCCTAATTATAAATTCTAGCATAAATACTATATAAAATGAATGCAAAATATTTTTATTTCACAAACTATTGGAAGTCTACTTTTTGATCCAATTGGAATTACATTCATAAGTTAAGGGGAAGCTATAATTTTTATATTATGCCTCGTGCAATTTGTCAGAAATGCTGAGATGGAACAAAATATAGATAAATCTCTAAATTTTTTGAGGCTAGAGTTTAATCTTATTTAAAATTGAAATGATTTGATTATCATAAATATTTCATGAATTATGAATTTTACATTCAACATCATTCAATTTGTCAACATAGGAAAATAGAGTAGAACAAAATCTTCTTGTTAAATTTTCTATAAGCATTCTAGAATAAGTTAAAATAAAATATTTATATGGATTAAACATCCAAGAGTCTACTTTTTGATAAATTTAAACTATTTAATGTTTTCTTTTTTTAATTATTATTAATTTTATAACTGACTTCATTCAATCAACCATGTGCAGAACTAGTACCAAATTGGTGTTGTATAGTCTATAAAATGAAATTGTTATTGATACAACTATACTTCTACATATATTGCAATTGCTTTTGGACATATTGTACATGAATTTATGAAATGAATAAATTGCTAATAATGCAATCATAAATTACATTCTATATAAGGATATAGATATGTGTGCATTTCCTCTATTATGATGATATATTTTTTGTAGGGATGATATGAAATTCTTTGAAAGAGATGATATGATATCCTAAGAGATACTATATTCCTCGACAGGGATTTTATGATACTTTTGGTCAATTGGGGATATGACATGTGCATTATAAATACATGAGTGCACAAGTGCATGAAATGTTATGTAATATGCTACGGCTATTAGTATGTTGATGGATGTGCATGTTTCAGTTTGTCTTGTGATATAATGCATATATTAACTAACATACTATATGCATATATTGTTTTATCAAATTGAATATGTGGTAATACATAGACTATAATTTTTTGACTTATTGAGCATAAACTGTAAATTTTTGATCTATTGATTTGAAGTTTGCTCATAATTAATGTATTTTCAATATTTTTCATATCAGTAGATCTATATTGTTTGTGATCCCTCTTTAAGGATTGAAGCAACTTTAGATGAGGTATAGATGAGATTTAGAACTTTCTTTTGGTCATTTTTGTGAGGATTCATGTGTCCTCTTGACTTGTAAATTATATGCAAATATGTTGAATGATAGAAAGGATCTTGTACAATATGTATAAGTAGAAATAGTGTATACTTGCCTTGAGATCAATATAAATTGTTTGTGTTATGGTTATTTCTATGTTGATATCAATGTGGGATATCAAATAAGCATGCTTCTCTAATATTATATTTAATTAACTGTAATAGTTCGCGACATACACATCAAACTACGGTTTGAACTAGGGTCGTGATAGGCGTCTTTGCTATGTACATGTCACTCGATTTACCTCTCGGGCGGTAAAAGATAATTCTATTGATGGGTCGATCGAAGCTCATTAGATTTTGAAGTTTCAAAACTGAACTTATCGTTGCATTATGCTCACTATGATATTTATATGCATGGCATAGGATGATATGGTTCATCCTTGCTTCGACCTTCGGATACTTTAATGGGATGGATGTTACATACTTTCTGGTTCTTGCATGTGATAAAGAATGGCGACTCTTTCCTTCTAAAAAAAAGAATGGCGACTCTTTATGATGAATGTGTGGTTCATGATGAACTATGTACATGGACGAGTTATGGACTTTACTTAGAGTTAAGTTTTGTTAAGTGTTAGAGAATCAAATCTTATCATTTATAAAGATTTGATATCATCCAAATATGATATTATCTAGATTTGTGATTATCTAGATTAGTTTAGATTAGATAATCTTCTCTAGTTTGATTAGATAGATATTGGTGGTTATTCTTCTGATTATTTCATGTACTATATATAGATGTACAGACTCACCAGAATTTATATAGAAAAATATTTTCTTCATTCTTACTCTTCTAACATGGTATTAGAGCCATAATAATTTTTTTCTCTCCTCCTTCTTTTTCACCTTCTGCAGATTCGTCGGCGGACCCCTCGACACGACGCGGGCCGTGTTCTATCGACACAGAATGTTTTATGTCAAAATGTCGCCGGCGCACTTGACGCACCCCTCCGACGCCGTTGCGTGCTGTACCAAAGCAGGCCGTGACCCGCCCCTCCTACGTGCTTTTCCGACGCTCTGCCTCTGCACCGACGCTATCTACATCGACACAGGCATGTCTTCCTCCAACGACACGTCCCTTCTCCGGCGCACTCGACGCGCCCCTCTGACGCTGCCGGATCCTGCACCGACGCGGGTCATATTCAACTCTTTCGGCGCGCTTCTCCGATGATGCGCCCTTCAGACACACTCTCAACGCGTCTGGCCCCTCCGCATCCTACACCGACGTGGGTCATCTTCGGCACTTCCGACGCGCTCCTCTGACGCCCCTCCGATGCTTCTCTTCACCGGCGCCTTCTGCACCAACGCAGGCCGTATTCGGCCCTTCTGACGTGCTCCTCCGACGGCGCGCCCTTCCGACGCGCGCTCAACGCGCCCTCAACGCGCCTCTCTGATGCGTCCGTCATGATCGACATGCTCTTCTTCCGACGCGCTACCCTTGACACATGTCGTGTCCTTCTCCAACGGTGCATCCTGTTCCCGTAGCGTCCTCTCTCCAAATCGTGCGGTCAACACAACTTGTGTTGTTTGATGACACAGACCGTTTTGTGCGACACGGATCATGTTGCTTGATTCGGCCACGATGACTTCCTCATCTCAGAACTCTACATCCATGATTTCTTCTGATGTACTTGCATTCCCTACGAGCTTGCCATCTCTTGGACAGATCCATCATGCGCTCTCTATTAAACTAACTCCAACTAATTATCTTCTTCGAAAGATGCAGTTTCTTCCTTTGCTTCATAGTTTTGATCTTTACAGATTTATTGATGGCACCTCTATTTGCCCGCCATTTATGATAACTGCCTCTTCAACTGTGTCTCCTAGTTCTGCTTCTACTGGAACACCCAATCCGGCGTATACCGATTGGGTTCACAAAGATCAACTTATACTTAGTTGGATCATTTCTTCCCTTTCTGAGGAAGTACTTACTCATGTTATTGGATTAAAGACATCTCATTCGGTATGGAATTCTCTTGATCAGGCCTTTGGCGCCCCTTCTCATACAAGATTTTTGCAACTAACTATGTAGATGCAATCTCTCAAGAAAGGACATAATTCAATAACCTATTATCTACGGCAATTGAAATATCTCGCAGATGAATTGGCAGCAGCGGATCACTTAGTTTCCACGCCCCAATCAATGCTATTGTGTTTCAGAATTTGGGTCCAAATTTTGGTGATATTGTTGCATCTCTATCATCTAGACTAGAACATATTTCTTATTCTGAATTACACAACATTCTTGTTAGTCATGAAATACAACTTGCAGTGATGCATCCTCCAACCGACACAACTTTTCCACCAACCGTCAATTTTTCATCGGCGAACTTTGTGGCTTCGTCGAACAGAAATCGTGGACGTGGATCTAGCAAAGGGCGAGGTTGTTCTGCTGCCCCAAGACATGATCCTTGCCATGTATGTGGTATTTATGAACATAGTCCATATAAGTGCAGGTTTCATCATCAAGGATCGGTACCTCCTCCAACCTCTATAGCTTCAACAACACCACATGCATACACGACTTCCACTACAGCGCCCACTGGTTACTCTTCACCATTCCTTCCAGCACTAGGAGTTTATAGTGATTGGATTTCTGACACTAGTGCTACACATCATGTCAAGCTGGACCTGCAATCTTTACATATTGCTGCACCTTACACTGGATCGAAACGAATCCAGGTTGGAAATGGTATGCGATTAGGTACCAGTCATATAAGACATTTCTCTCTTCCCTCCTATGGTTCCCATCTTCTTCTTCGTAATATTTTATGTGTTCCTTCCATCTCCAAATCTTTGTTATCTGTTTCTCAATTTGCAACTCACAATAATTGCTACTTTGAATTTCATCCTAATTTTTTTGTTGTCAAGGATTACCACACGCACAAAGTCCTGTTTCAAGGCCCCAATAGGCATGGACTTTATCGCCTCCCTCAAGCTTCAGTATCATGCACCTCTCCATCTGCCCTCCTCTCCGCCCTTCAATGGCACAACCGTCTTGGTCATCCAACATCTCAGACTGTACGCAAAGTCCTGCGCTCTTCTCCTTCGGGTTCCAGCACCTCAGGTTTCTCGTCCATCCGCTCCTGTGATGTCTGTCATCTTGCAAAGTCCTCTCGTCAACCGCTTCTGCCAATCGAGTCTTGTAGTAGTGCTCCATTAGATCTTGTTTATGCTGATGTTTGAGGCCCTGCTCCTATTTTATCTTCTCAGGGACATTGTTATTTTGTTTTATTTTTAGATGACTATTCAAAATTTGTTTGGTATTTTCAGCTTTATAACAAATATGATGTCAAAACAATTTTTCTTTCCTTTCAAGCGTTGGTTGAACATCAGTTTTCGTGTAAGATTCGTTCTTTTCATTCTGATTCTGGTGGAGAATTTTGAGCCCTTCACTCGCATTTTATCTCTTGTGGCATTCAACATCGTTTAATTTGTCCTCACACACATGAGCAAAATGGTGTCATTGAAAGAAAAAATTCGACATGTAACTGAAATTGCTTTAGCATTACTTGCTCATTCTGATGTGCCTCATCGGTTTTGGCAATTTGTTTTTGAAACTGGCATTTATTTAATAAATTGATTATCTTCTGTGGTGTTAGATGACATCTCTCCTTTTGAAAAACTTTTTAATAAGTCTCCGTCTTACATGTTTCTGAAAATCTTTGGATGTGCTGCTTATCCTTATCTGCGTCCCTATAATCATCACAAGTTTTCTTTTCGCTCAACAAAATATGTTTTTCTTGGTTATCCGTCCTCCTTTCATGGTTATAGATGCTTGGATCTAATGATAGTGTGCGACACATTAAATTTGATGAGACATGTGTTTCCCCTTTGCTTCTCCCTCCTTATCTCCTTTTGCGTCTAATCTCATTCCCAATTCGCCTTGGCTCACTGTTTCCACCAATGTTTCTCCACCTCCCACTCAATCTGCTAATTCATTAGTCCCTACCACAACTTCTCCCTCTCCTAGTTCCTCTTCCACCTCTTCTTCTTCTGACACACCTCCTCGGTGGCACATGACACTTCGGCAAGGAACTCACCGAAATTATAGGGAACTTGCAGGTCTTCAAGATTCGCAAGTGTTGCATACCATTTCTGCCTCGGATTCTGCTCCAACGTGTCATTCCTCTGCCATCAAAATTCCTCATTGGCGCTCGGCTATGGTTGAAGAGTTAAATGCTCTCATTTCCAATGGCACATGGGTGTTAGTCCCTCGTCGTCCAGGTATGAATATTCTTGGTTGCAAGTGGATTTTTCGCACCAAGTCCCTTCCAGATGGCACTGTAGAGCGCTACAAAGCCAGACTGGTGGCCAAGGGTTTCCATCAACAACCGGGCATTGATTATTCAGAAACCTTTAGCCCAGTTGTCAAACCCACAACAATTCGGTTGGTTCTATCGCTTGCTATTTCTAATAATTGGCCTCTTCGTCAGTTGGATGTGAGCAATGCTTTCTTACATGGACATTTAAATGAGAAAGTTTACATGTCTCAACCTCCTGGGTTTTCTGATGAGAACCACCCTGATTATGTGTGTCTTCTTCGCAAATCTATTTATGGATTAAAACAGGCTCCACGTGCATGGTTTCAAAAGCTACAATCTGCTCTTATTGCCTATGGTTTTAGTGCTTCTGCAACTGATTGTTCGTTATTTATGTATCGAAAGCCAGGAATTCTTCTTATTATGTTGGTTTATGTTGATGATATTATCATCACTGGTTCTCATGCAGATCATATTACCAGTTTTATTTCCTATTTAAGTCAGCTTTTTGCAATTCGTGACCTTGGCAATCTAGATTATTTTCTTGGTGTTGAGGTACTCAGAGATACCAAAGGATTACTTCTCTCCCAACACAAGTATATTCTGGATCTTCTAAAGCGCACTGGAATGTCCAACACAAAACCAGTTTCCTCCCCTCTTGGGTCTTCTACAAAACTGGTTAGGGATTCTGGCTCCTCCTTTGCTGACCCACACTTGTATCGACAGGTGGTTGGTGCCTTGCAATATTTGACAATTACCAGGCCTGATGTTTCCTATGCAGTCAGTCTTGTTTGTCAATTCATGCATAATCCATCCATAGATCATTGGCAAGCTGTGAAACGAATTCTACGTTATTTACGGGGTACAAGTCATCTTGCTCTTTTTCTGGCTCCTACTCACACTAACTCTCTGCATGTTTTTAGTGATGCTGATTGGGCTGGGTGCCCTAATGATCGCAAGTCATTTGGAGGATTTGCTGTTTTCTTTGGCACCAATCTCATCTCTTGGTCAGCTCGCAAACAAAGAACAGTCTCTCGATCATCAACGGAGTCTGAGTATAAAGCCTTAGCAGATGCTACAGCAGAGCTCATCTGGCTAAGGTCATTGCTCATGGAACTTGGTTTGCAGATCTCCTCTCCTCCTATTCTATGGTGTGATAATATTGGCGCCACATACTTATCAGCAAATCCGATATTTCATGCGCGCACAAAGCATATAGAGGTTGATTATCATTTTGTTCGTGATGAGGTCTCCAATCGTCGTCTTGCTGTTCGCTTTATCTCCTCCAAAGACAACCTTGCAGATATTCTAACCAAGCCACTTTCTGGTGCTCGCTTTCAGTTCTTACGGGACAAACTCAGGCTTCGATCCAGAGAACGCTGAGTTTGCGGGGGCGTGTTAGAGAATCAAATCTTATCATCTATAAAGATTTAATATCATCCAGATCTGATGTTATCTAGATTTGTGATTATCTAGATTAGTTTAGATTAGATAATCCTCTCTAGTTAGATTAGATAGGTATTGGTGGTTATTCATTTGATTCTGTTCATGTACTATATATAGATGTACAGACTCACCAGAATTCACATAGAAAAATATTTTCTTCATTCTTACTCTTCTAACATTAAGTTGTATTGTCTTTTGTTTATGTTGTAAAAGATTATGTATATCCTTCGAGCGACTTCGTGCATGTCAATACTACCGTTAAAATGACTTTTATGGACAATGCATGTTTATTACAATACTTACATGAACAACGCACATGGACGAGTTATGAACTTTACATACTTACCACTTGTACTCTGGGGTCCAGTCCATTGATAAATCTATGTAGCCTAGTTCTCTATGTGTTTTCTAGAAGGCTATGTTTCTCAAGTTGAAGGAATTGATTGGCATATTCATCCAAGGTAAAACTTCTTTGTTTGAACCAATATAGATAACTACGTATTTATTATTAGGTTAGGTCTTAGGTCTCATATCAATTGAGAAAATATTTTGGTTATTGAAATGCTTCCAACAAAACAAAAAAACAAAAGAGTTTTCTATCGTACTGTAGTATTAAGCTAAGGACAGAAAAAAGAAAGCGAGCATATTCGGTCTAGGATTCCATTAAACAAAAGGATTTGCAAATAAAATTGCTAATGTGACGACTAATTCGTAAATTATTAAAGCTTCCATAAACGCTACACTAAGGCCTTGTTTGGCAATTAATTAATGGAGGGGTGAAATGAGATGGTGGAGTATGAGATTGTGGAGTGGAGCGTGGTGAATTATTACTAAACTCATGTTTGGATAAAAATTGTGGTGGTGGATGGACTAAACTAAACCACGTCTTGTTTGGATAATTTTTTTACAAACATTGAGTATGGAAGACTAATTTGTATAAAAGTCAGTTTTACCCTTTGTTGCATATCTTATATTTATGACTCTTAACAAATATATCATGCTATATATATTTTTATTTTTTACTTGAAACTTTTTTATAAAATTTTCTTCCATTTTTTCTCCACATATTTTTTTTTCTTTCCTTATATGTCTTTATTTTTTTCCCTTCTCATATATTTTGTATTTTTGTTTCATATTTTTTTTTATCTTTTTATTCTCTTAAAAACAAAAATTAAAGAGAAAATAAAATAAAATAAAATGAAAGAGAAAAACCTTGCAAAAATTTTTCAACTCGAATGTTCTGCCTATCACAAAAAAGAATGATGTCTTGAATGAATTAGGGCAAGATTATAAATATTTATTTAAAAAGGTAATTTTGTCCAGAAAAAAATTATTCTCCCTAATTCTACCAAATTGGTGGAATGAAAAACTTGGGGTTTGGAGGTACGACTCACCTCTCCAAACCCCACATGACTCCTATAATTTTTTTACCCAAACATGATTTAACTAACACCACTCACCCATCTTCCACCTTATCCCCCCTAATACCTCAATCCAAACAAGACCTAAGTAATAAAGTACCTCGTATTTTACCCTATGCTTCAGGTTGTCTCGCAATACCTTCTACAACTTGCCCTGCAGCAGTACCTTGACTAACCCCAGGTCCAATAGAAGCAAGCCCTACAGCCAATCCAGCAGCAAATAACGGAAGCGACAGAAATCAATGGACTCATGGTAAGTTTCTCGCATAAAAAAAAAGAAATGGTTAATGATACAATCAACCAATGAATTATTACTTACTTTTCATTAATATCCCGCATTCAAAGTAACTAAAAACTCAATGATAATATTACTGAATTATTGTGAACCGTCAGAACTATCTCATTTTTAGTTTCTACCCATAATGAAATATTTATATACATATAGTTCTGGTTATTGCATATCTTTGTTTCTAACTATTCTTTGATCAATTATGTGTTCTTTACTATAACTATATATTGAGTTGATCTCTTTTCTTCTTTTTTTTTCTAGAATCACAACGAAAGAAAGAATTTTTATTGAAATCCATCTACATATGGTGTGAGCTGCAATCAATGTGGTCAATGTCAATATTAATCAAAATAAATTATATAAAATTATATATATTATACATTTGTTATATATTTATTTTATTCAATCTTATTCAATCAAAAATGAAATTTATTTAATGTTATTTATACCACTTTTTTCTATACAATATTTTCTGTTTTTATTTGTTTATCGAATATTTTTTTGAATATTTTACAAACTTATAAAATTATTTATAAAAAAATTATACAAGTTTACACTCAGTTGTATTACATACATTATTACATCATAAATACATATAATTTATTTTAATTAGTAATGTTATAATTAATAATATATAATTAGTAATGTATAATGAAATAAAACTATTAAAACTCTAATTAATTATTAAAAATAAATAAAATAAAAGAATATAAAACTATATACTAAAGAATATATATATATATATATATAAGAATTTACCAATATAAGAAAAATAAATATAATAATTCAGCTTTCCTAGTATATATATTATCAATATATTCAAAATATCATAACAATTATGAATTTTTATCATACATAATAAAATAACATAAAAATATATATATATATATTGTATGTATAATAAATATGTATAGAATTTTTTTTATTATAATTATATATAACTATAATAACATATAATATATTTATAATAATATTATAGTATAGTCTTATATAACTAAAGATATATAATGAATATATAATATCTCCCTAATGTGATATATATAATATCACATATACATTTGTTTCTTCCATAACATAAATAACCCACATTATTTTATAGAAATAATATTAAATTTATTTAATAATTAAATATTAAATTGAATTTGAAATGCATTCTCCGAAACATAGATAGGAGTTGAGCTTATATTATTTATAGACATTACATACTTAATAGACATTACATATATCTGGTATGACCTTGCCAACTCATCTTTCTTTTTTAGAATTGCAAAATATCGTCCATCTTTTCTCCTACAACTCTAGTTCGTATAATTGTACGTATTTTTATATGTATTTTTATGTTATGCTCCTCAACCAATTGGATTATATATAGGAATTTGGATAGGATAAGCTTAAAAAAGAGTATTTGGAAAGCTAATCAATCAATGATGACCCTCCATGGATTCACCTATATAAGTTGCGGCTAATGTTGCAAAAATAAGAGCTTGAATACCACTTGTACCTTACACATAGAAAATTTAAGGATTAGTAATCCTTTTTACAAATCAAATGGATAAAAAAATCTTTATTTGAAAATTTGAAATCTAATTAGCCCGAATTTCGCATTAAAAACTCTGAAAGTTGAAAGATAAGTTAAAAAAAGGAACACAACCATTTTTTGGTCCTCACTCCTTCGGGGTGAGCCAAGAATGCTAGTAATCCAGCAAAACAAAAGTAAAAAAGATAAGCATATCTTTATCAATTTTTTATTAAATTATGATATTTATTTGACTATATATTAGACTTTACTTTCTCTTTTATTATGCTCTTCGCCCATTTTTTGAATCCCCAAGAACGGACCTAAATACGCGTCCACCCTAGAATTGAGATACTATCTTAATTGTGTCTCACTCCTTTGTTTGACAAATAGTCCACTCATATACAATAATGAATATGTAGCGGGTATAGTTTAGTGGTAAAAGTGTGATTCGTTCTATTAAGAACTTAAATAGTTAAGGGGTCTTTTCAAATTTTTATATTTTTTAATTAAAAACTTTATTTCTTAAAAAAATTAATCCTTTATTCTCAAGGGTATATTGAGGAAAAATATACATTATCTCGATCTGTATACAAATGCCAATTTGAAATTCAATATTCGAAATTGAATAAGAAAATTCAATTATGTATATGGAGTTGTGAAGCATAAATTTTTTGAATTGGATGAGGTATTCCAATTAAATAAGTATAAGTAAAGGATCTATGGATGAAGATACAAAAGTGTATTTTCAGTCGTAACTAAATCTTCAATTTTGGTGTTGTAAAGGGAAAATTGAAGCAAAATAAGCTAGAAAAGGTGGTTTTAGTTTGCTAGAACCATCAGCATATTGTTTCGGCTCGGTGGGAACACAGTCTTTTCCTCAGGATCATGTGAATGGAAATAGGGAACAAAGTAACTAAACTAGATAGATTTGGTATAATCTGTCTCCTCTAGAGGGATCATCTAATAAGCGAACACCTTTGGACATTCAGGCAGAAAAGCTCACATAGATGTTATGGATCTCGTTATTTATCTAGAAATACATCGATCTTCCCTAAAGGAGCCGAATGAAATCAAAATTTCCTTCCATTCTGGGGTGACGGAGGGATCGTACCATTCGAAATTTTTTTCATGCTTTTCTCGAAGGTCTGGAGAAAGCAGCAATCAATAGGATTTCCCTAACCCTCCCCTCCCGAAAGGAAGAACGTGAAATTCTTTTTCCTTTTCGTAGGGACCAGGATATTGGATCAAGCTATAAGAAGAATACTTGGTATAAAAAAACTAACTTCTTTGTCTACGACCCCCTCAGTCACTATGAGCNNCGGTAATGATAGTATCTTGTACCTGAACCGGTGGCTCACTTTTTTTAAGTAATGGGGAAGAGGACCGAAATATGCCACTAAAAGACTCTATTGAGACAAAAAGATGTGATGTCAAGAATGTAGAGGAGGTAGGATGGGCACTTGGTCAGATCTAGTATGAATCGTACATGGATGATAGTTGGAGTCGGTGGCTCTCCTAGGGTTCCCTCATCTAGATCCCTGGGGAAGAGGATCAAGTTGGCCCTTGCGAATAGCTTGATGCACTATCTTCCTTCAATCCTTTGAGCCAAATTTAGCAAAAGGAAGGAAAATCCATGGACCGACCCCATCGTCTCCACCCCGTAGGAACTACGAGATCACTCCAAGGACGCCTTCAGCATCCAGAGGTCACAGACCGACCATATACCATGTTCAATAAGTGGAACGCATTAGCTTTCCGCTCTACGATTGGGCAGTAAGGGTCGAAGAAGGGCAATCACTCATTCTTAAAACTAGCATTTTTAAGACCAAAGGGTCGGGCGGAAAAAGGGGGAGAGCTCTTTGTTCCTGGTTCTCTTTTTGTTCAAATAACAATTAAGGTGAAGTAGGGTCAGGAACAACGAATCTCTTTATGATAAATAGATCCATTTAGCAAGTTCGTTATTACGAGTAGTTCCTACAAAGGATCGGATTAATTACATATACAATGTTCGAATTATCGATGTAGATGATACATAGTTGGTTCTCATCCTTCAGAGAAGATACTACGAGTGTAATAGGATCATCCATTGACAAAAGGATCACCCTAAGATGATCATCTCATGGCTATTGAGAACGAATTAAATCAGATGGTTTATTTCTCATCTTTCTGACTTGCTCCTACGGAACCAAGGTCGAAAGGATGAAAAAATTCAATCATTCATAACCACTGATGAATTTGTAAACCTCCTATTTGCCAATAGAGATGTTGGCTGACTTCTACACTCGATATATCATATAACCCTTTCAGTGTTTTAATGGAACATGGTATAACATTCATATTGTCCTATGACAGAAATTGAACTTCAAAAAATGGATTATTTTGATTCAACCATCTATTTCTCAAATTCAAATATTCCGAGTTTGAGCTGTTGGAATTGGAATAGGTTCGGCAGGGGATCACGAAATCTTGGCGATCTTCTCTATCTAATTAATGAGGAGTCCATTTGGAAATCGTCCGCCCTGCACCCACCTCTTGAATCTAGGATTCCGAGAATGTTTTGATGATCACAAATTTGTAAGGGAACTTAGTTTGTACTGATGAACTTGTTGAGCTGATTTTTGTAACAGGATGTTTCAAGTTCAAAAGTTGATAAGTCGACCAAAGCAAAAGGAATGGACACCTATGCACACGAAAGACATTTTCAGAAGAATTACATGCGTGCAGTGGTCGTCCTAAGAATATAGAATGGTCGACCAATATTGAAGAAGAATGCATGAGA
>LTAE01012906.1:0-13245 GCA_001647135.1 Pontederia paniculata
ATATATATATATATATATATTATTTATCAAGATGACTTAAATGATATTATTTGTTAGTGAACCCACTAAAATTCATTTTTGGCTCCGCAACTGGTTATGGGCCTTTATGTGATGACCTTAGATTGTGCCCTTATGTGGCAAGATGTTGGATATTATTTAGATTTAAGTATGTTTCTTGCTGCCATGAGCTATAATATTATGTGTTTTATTATGATATATTTTCCACTGCGATTTTCTTATGCCATTTATGTTATTGTTAATTCTAAGTAGGCACATATCATGCTCAAGAGGTCCATGTAAAGCCGCTGAAAACTCATGTAGGTGAATCCCATGTGTGCATATTTTGGGGGCGTTACAATTTAGGTATCAGAGCCTAAGGTCGGCTCTTAGGTGTCTAAGTTTACGATGTCGAAGATCATGTGCAAAGGTCATGAGAAACCACCAAGTCCTAAGGGTATACCTAAGTATAGGGTGTATACATGCATGATAGCTAATGCTAACCATTGATTTCATAGTTCAAGTCGAACGTAGATGCCTTCGCGACTTGTGCTAATTGAAGTCATCTATGATGAGAAGAATGCTTTTATTAATAACTTGATCTCTACGGCACACAACACTCAAAATAAAGGGAACCCGACCAACACCATTGAGAGGTTCCTTAGGCTCGATCCACCAAGGTTCGAGGGTGAAGAAGGACCCGAGAAAGCTGAGGCATAGTTGGAGGACGTGCACGACATTTTCATGTCTATGGACTATAAGGAGGAAAAGAAGGTGATCTTTGCCACTCAACGCCTATTTGGGGAAGCTAAAAATTGGTGGAAGTCTACCTAAAGAGTATGTCCTATGGGATAACTTTGTTGAAACCTTTGAGAATAGGTATTTCCCTATGTACCTAAAGGATCAAAAGTGGAATGAGTTCTTGTACCGCCAATAAGGAGACATGACGGTGGATCAATATATGACCAAGTACCTCAAGCTAGAGAAGTATAGCAACCTTCAAGAGATTGAGAGGGCAAAGGTCAAGAGGTTCATCAATGGACTCAAGCTCGGGTTGAGAACTAAGGTGATGAGTGGTCATTGTGAGACCATGAATGAGCTAATGGAGTTGACCACTGATTTGGAAAGAGACTTTAGTGAGAAAACTCAAGCTTACAAGGGAAAGTCTTTGAACAAATCTGAGGAGCAAGAAAAAGAAAAATGGACTAAGAAGACTTACAACAAGTCACTTTATAAGAAATAAGAACCTCAAGTGAACAAAAGTGTATGCAAGCAATGTGGAAGGTTTCATGGAAGGGAATGCCACTTAAAGGCGAGTGTATGCTTTCAATGTGAGAAAGAGAGACACTTCATCGTGGATTGCCCGAAAAGGAAGCCGAATTTTAAGGTCAAGGGGAAGGACAAGCAAGACTACCAAAAAAATCATGAGAAGTGCTTACAACATGCATGCCTAGGAGGCCCTTCAGTCCAATAAAGTGGTCCAAGGTATGCTTCTTATCACGGATCACTATGAAAAGTTCTTTTTAATTTCGGAGCTACTCATTCTTTTATGTCTGCCGCTTTCTCTAAGATGCTTAGAATGAATCCTAGTATGATGTATTATCTTCTAAAAGTAACAACTTCTATGGGTAGCATGTCAACTAAGAAAGTAATATCAAATGTACCTATTATGGTTGAAGGGTTAAATATCATCGTTGATTTAGTAGTTTTGCCCATGACCAACTATGATGTAATCCTAGACATGAATTGATTGTCGAATCATGATGTCAATGTCATGTGTAGGGAAAAAAGATATTGGCAGGATCATCTAAGGAACACCATTTAATCATCCTAGGAACCCCATCGGACGTGAGGAATGTACTTGTTTCAGCCATGAAAGCCACCAAGATATTAAGAAAATGATGTAGATGTTTTTTTAGCAAGTGTTGCTACAACAAACAATGAACAATTATTAGGGCCGGAATATATGGATGTTGTTAGGGAGTTCATTGATGTGTTTCTCGAAGAATTATCGGGATTACCATCTAATATAGAGATTGATTTCACAATCCAGTTACTACCGGGCGTGGGGTCAATCTCAATAGCACCCTATAGAATGGCACCAGTCGAGATGCATGAGTTGAAGAATCAACTACAAGAGTTGTTAGACAAGGATTTTATTAGACCTAGTGCGTCACCATGAGATGCACCAATATTATTTGTTAAGAAGGATGGCTCCCTAAGACTATGCATTGACTATCGAATATTGAACAAGGCAACTATCAAGAAAAAATATCATTTGTCGTGCATTGATGATTTGTTTGATAAACTATCAGTGATATCAGTGTTCTCAACGTTGATCTCCGAAGTGGTTATCATCAATTGAGGGTTGCCGAACAAGACATTTCGAAAATTATTTTCAATCGAGGTATGAACATTATGAATTTCTTTTGATCTAACGAATGTTCTTATGAACGTGATCTTTAGGTCATACTTTGATAAGTTTTTCATTATTCTCATCCATGACATCTTGATCTATTCTTCGAGTCTCGAAGAATATAAAGAATGCTTGAAGATTCTGTTAGGAACACTAAAAAGGCACAAGTTATATGCCAAGTTTTCCAAGTGTGATTTTTTATTGAGGGAAATTATGTTCTTAGGGCACATTGTTTCAACAAATGACATTATGATAGATCCAAGAGAAATGGCGGCCATTGTGGAATGGAATAGACCAAAGACAGTGATAGAAATTCAGAGTTTCTTAGGACTGGCCGAATATTACTGAAGGTTCATTCAAGATCTTCCAAAAATAATATCTCCTTTGACTTATTTGACAAGAAAATGAGTGAAGTTTGAATGGACGTCCAAGTGTGAAGCGAGTTTCCTAGAACTCAAGAAAAGACTCACAACCGCACTCATGCTTACCATATCTTTGGGAAGTGGAAGATTTGTCATCTATAGTGATTCTTGTGGCATTGGTCTAGGTTGTGTATTGATGCAACATGGTAGAGTAGTAGCATATGCATCAAGAACAACTAAAGAAACATGAAATGAACTACCCAACTCATGATTTGGAGTTAGCGGTGATTGTCTTTGCCTTGAAGATATGGTAACACTGCTTGTATGGAGAGACCTTCCAAGTGTTCGCTTATCACAAGAGTTTAAAATATGTGTTTTCTCAAAAGAAATTGAACACGAGGCAAAGAAGATGACTCGAAACTTAAAGACTATGAGTTTGCTATCATGTATCATCCGGGGAGGCCAATACCATGGCCGATGCCTTAAGTTGAAAATGAGAATGATCACTTGCTAACTTAAAGGTTCACAAGTGGAACCTTCTTGACGATGTAGTGTAATGGAATGAACTCCTATTGGTGGAAATGTAGTGTTGATGACACTCCATGTGATACAATCAAGCTTCGTGAGAAGAATCATTGAAGTCCAAAAGAAGGATGAGGAATATGACCACATGATTTTTCTATGAAATAAGGAAATCACAAATTTCACCTATTGTAAGGATGGTGCAATACGATTCAAATCGTTTATAGGTTCCAAAGACAAGGCTATAAGGAGAGAAATCTTGGATGAATGTTACAAATTTGAGTTCACTATCCATCCTGAAAGTACCAAGATGTTCAAGGACTTACAAAGAAGCTTTAGATTGAAAGGAATGAAGAGAAAGATCATCAAGTATGTTTCAAGACGTCTTGTTTGTCAACAAGTTAAGATCAAACACCAAAGATCATCTGAAATGCTTCAAACTTTGGGGTTATCGGATTGGAAATGACAAAGTGGGACATGGACTTTGTGAGGGATTACCAAGAGGACTAAGAGTAGACATGACTCTATATTGGTGATTATGGATACATTGACTAACTCGGCTCATTTCCTACCAATGAAAGGCAAGTTAATCCATGAAAAGCTTATTAGATTTTTATGTGAAGGATATTATTAAACTCCATAAAATTCCTACATCCATAGTGTCGAATAGAGATCCAAGGTTCACATCGAGATCTTGGAGAATTTTAGAAGATGCATTTGAAACTAGGCTAAATTTTAGCACCATATCCCATTCACAAATCGATGGACAAAATGAGAGGACAATATAAACACTTGAAGATTAAGGACTTGCTTTCTAGATGACCCATTTGAAGTTCGATATAGAAGGCCTTGTAGGTCTCCTTCATGTTGGACGGAAGTCGAGGAAGAAGAGATCTCGGACCACAACTAATGCAATATCACTCCAACAAAGTTGATTTCATAAAAAAGAGAATGTTAGAAACACAAAATAAGCAAAAGGGTATGTCGACAAAAGAGAAAGGAGCAAATATATAATGTGAGTGAATATGTGATGTCGAAGACTTCACCAACAAAAGGGGTAATGCGTTTTAGGAAGAAAGACAAATTAAGTCCAAGATATGTTGGACTTTTTGAAATAATCAAGAAGTTCGATGAAGCATCATATAGTTAGCATTACTACCCCCATATGTAAGAATCTATGATGCGTTCTATGTATCAATGCTTAGAAGATATCACCATGACGATGCCAATATTATAAGAATTGAAGAATGAAACATAAAGGAAGACTTGACTTATGAGGAGCAACCGATAGAGATATTGGAGTATCAAAAGAAGCATATTCGGGACAAAGTGGTGTCAATGGTCAAAGTGTCATGAAAGAACTATTAAAGGAAAGGATGCTACATGAGAACTTGAAGAGGAAATGAAGGAGATTGCAACTATTCAGTGAGTCTATAAAATTATGTAAATTCAAGGATAAATTTTATTTTAAGGGGGTAGGATGTAAACGCCCAAAATAAACACCAAAGTACACACTTAATTAAGTTGGCCCATAAACTTAAACAAGTCAAAAAAGCCTAACCTAATAGGTGAAGCCCAAGGTATAAAAGGGTTTAACCAACCATTTTCTCCACACCTCTCTCTCTCTCTCTCTCCTCTTATCTTCCTCTCCACAAGAAGGCCTCCATGGCTAGGATTTGAAGCTTTTCGTTCCTATTACAACTCAAGAAGGCTTTGGGGAGGGCCAAGGAAGGCCAAGAGAAGGAGAAGACATTGGAGCTTTGGAGAGAAGGAGAAGAAGAAATCACC
Source organism: Pontederia paniculata (assembly GCA_001647135.1). Lineage (NCBI taxonomy): Eukaryota > Viridiplantae > Streptophyta > Magnoliopsida > Commelinales > Pontederiaceae > Pontederia > Pontederia paniculata. The sequence goes on from LTAE01012906.1 coordinate 5,086, forward strand.
GGGGGGAAGAAGAGACTACTATGGATTTAAAAAAGGTATGTAAAAGGGATCTAGTCACTCATTTCTCACCTCAAAACTATGATTTGGGGATTATAAGGACACTTATTCTTATAATTTAGGAATGTAGTGGAGGGCAATTAGAATGATGCATGAATGAAGTGTGTTCATATATTATCATGTTCTTTTCTCGTCAAATTTTGATGCTATGAATCATACAATGATTGTTATGACTATAATATGTTTCTATAATGTTCAGTTGAACAATGTGATGATTCTTTCATGTTATCAAACCTTAATGATGTGAATGAGATGATTTATGAACCCTAGATGATGTGTATGAACCCTAGATGTTAACCTAGGCCAATTACACTGCAATGTGATATTTTTCATGATTATTTATGTAGGCTATGAACTCCAAAACATAGGGATTATTTTAGATATGAACTTCGTTTTGCAAAATTGGATTATATGGGTGAAACTAAGCAAGTTCGCTATGAAATCGAATGAAATTAAGGAGAAAAGTGACATTAGAAGCTCATTACAGGCCCTGTAGTGAGTTTGAGCTCGCTATGGGCAGCCAGTAGTAAGCAATTCCCAAGATGTAGCGAGATTTCCTTAAGTTGTAGTGTGTCATTTTTAGCCATAGTGCACCATGGATCACCGTGGTGAATTAATTTGGTAATCAAAGTGTTTTACTATGGTCAGAACATATCAAGGCATGCCCCATTGTAGCGAAGTAGTTGAACCATAGTGAACCACTATGCACATAACAGTGGCTAACTATGGGCAGCCCGAGCTGACCCACCTCTACTACAATATGACCATAGTGGGTGAAATCACCCATAGTGACGAGCCGTAGTGGGCGAGACTTAGTCGTAGCGCCCTTTATGATGCCAAATGATCTTTTAATGGCACGTAGCGGCCATGTTCCTCTCGTATCGCGCTTTTAACTGCCCATAGAAGGCCATATGCAACCGTAACATTTAACGACTCGTAACATCCATATCATCGACCCCGTAAAATAGGCTAGTCTGACTACTTTGTTATGATGATCTTTGGGAGGAAATGACATTTAGTGACCTGTAACATCCATATCATCGACTTGTTACAAGATCATTTAAAAACACATTAAATTATGTTATAGTCCTTGATAGCTTCATTGGTTTTCCATTCTAACTTAATTTTTACTCCAAATTGAGTGTTATTTTCTCCGGTAACTTCATTATTGCTTTCTCTTATGTCCTAAACAACAAAAATAGAAACTTGAGTAGGTTTATCACTTCAAATAAATAAAAGCAAATAAGTAATAAAATAGATGCATGCCATGACAAAATAAACTAAAAAAACATAAATGCAAACCTAAATATATGTTGGATTATGCATGCATCATTTTCTTTGATAGCTTTTCATAGATTGTAAGTTATCTTATGGTCTTAGAAAGTCTTAATAAGATCGACTTCTATATGTATCATATCATTCCGCTCCCATTATCTTTTCCTTTCTCGTTTGCATTCTTTTATGTCATGTGGCACCCTCAGAAACGTAGGTGCGGAAGAATCGATAAAATAATCCAAATTATTGTACGACAATATAGAATGAATTTTCTAGCTCCACCTATCATAATTGATGTTGTTCAAGCATTAGAACTTTGCCGGCACGATCATTTTAATAATGTGTAAGTATCAAATGGGCTGATGTGTATTTTCTAAGAATGAAAAATGCTGAAAATTTATTGAAAATTCAATTAATTATGTAAATAATAACTTCAAAAAATCAATGCCTAATTTTTTTCATAATTTAAAATAAACAACTATGTTACTTTAATTTATCTGATAACTAAAACATAAATAGTGTAATCAAATAGAAATAATACATCTATGAAACTTTAAGTGCAACAAAAATAAATTCATATAATTAATGTGCATATATATATATATATATATATATATATATATGCGTATAAAATTTCATGTACATTTTTTATGAAAACTCAAAAGATTAAACTGTCATCAAAGTGAGCAAAAAAATTAGTATATGATTGTAACTGGATTCAGTATAGCAATAAAATTTTATATTTAAAATTATTAATATCTGTTCTTTTAAAATAAGCATCAATATGTTATTTACTGCCAAATGTTCTATTTATTGACCTATTAATAATGATTAAAAGATAAAAAAGTTAAACTTATGAAAATTATTTATGCTTGACAAAATAATAAATAACTAATACACAAATTTAAAATGAACTTATCGCTATGTTAGGTGTGTGTAAATTAAAAAAGTAATTAAGAAAAAACAAATTTATATGTTAATAAGATTACTGAATAAAGTGTTACTTTACAACTAATATGAAAATATGATAAAAAAATAGTAGAAGCAACAATCCGTTAAATGCAAAAGATGATTTTCTAAAACTTTTTTAGAATTGAATAATAATCAGAATCCGATAATAACTCCTAAAAAAATAATAATTCTGAATTAATTCCACGTTTATATGTATAACACAAATATGAACAGTTTAAAAAGTTTCTAACATTGGGAATTCACTAATTAAAAGTTAGTTACTCTATATTAAAAAAAATAAAGATTAATTAATAAAAATAAAGAAAAGAACATTACAAGAATGCTTTATTTAGTTGGTGATTGTAACGTCTCGGATGCACACCTCACCACGTGGCATAATGCCCTTCTGAAGACGCAATGAACTTACATTTTTTACTTGACTCTCGACCAATTGACTTGTCAACATGACGAATAGGTCATTATAGAAACACATACTATAGCCATAATCAGGACTCATGTCATATGCAAGCCATCTCATCATGAACATCATCACACTACCATTGTACCATCAATATCTATGTTATCTATAGGATTAAAAAGGAGGAAAGACAATCTTCCCATTAGCGATGAAGCTCAATATATAACAACAATAATCAATAAGGAGAACCATATATGCAGATAAATATAAGGATATATCAATAATCCATCATGATAATAAGTAGTGTTACTTTTCCCTTTTATTCTGTGGCTTTAATTAAGGAATGACCAGAACATCAGTCGCACTACTATGATGCACAATAGTTTTAGAGTTCAGTATATTCATGATCATTAGTTTCTTACTTGATCATTGTTCTTTCTAGTGTCATCAGTGGCTAGAGCATCAGTTACACCATGACATTCATGATGTACAATATCCAATATGCTTAAGCTCAGTCTTAACTTAGGACCTCATTATTTTTTTTTCTAATTATCTTATCCTAAGTTCATCAAAAATTACAATAAGTAGGTGAGCCTTTTACTAGAGCAATAAAGATTCAGATTGCTTTGACGCCAGGATGGCTAGCTATGCCATAAATCGTGCATCAGGAGGATAAATTCGTAAATAGGAGGGTATGAAACCCTAAACAGTAGAAAATGAATCTCCAAACAGACGGACACAAAAAACAAAACAAGATGGATAAATCCCTAACAATGCGTTGGAGCTTTCCTCTTCATGCGATAGATTTAATCACAATCAGTAACAAATTTTAATCCTATTATCAGTTGAACATTCTGCTCACCTCTAAGTTATCTTCATAAGACACTAAATCATCACAATAACTTAAGAAATCAATTATTAGGGTTTAACAATCATTATAATACAAATTCATTTAATCTCTTTATTTTTCAAGACATGACCCATGTCAGATATCAACACGACTTGCTTTCGTGTTTTATTAAACATGTTATGTGTTGTGAAAGGTCAATAACACGATCCGCGTCAAGTTAACATGAGTTGTTTTGTAGTATACTTGTAGGTTCGTTTTCCAAGCAAAATGGTCTAATGTATCATGTTTGTCAGTTAACACAATCCGTGTTCATGACAACATGGTTTGTGTTAGGGTTAGGATTTATGTCGACATCATCGTTGATTGAGGAACACCTTGCCATTTCAAGGTGCGACATGGTTCGTGTTCCATCTCTGGTGCGGATCGAGGAACATGGTGTGTTTGCTGCTTTGGTCGTCCAAGGGACACGACCTGCATCCATTCAGGACGTGGTCCACATCAGGTTGACTTCCCGTTGTCAAGTGAAACATGACCCGCATCAGAGCAACATGATTGACGTCATGCAGAGAATGTGGGTTGTGTTTGTTAAGACATGGTTTGAGCTTCAAATCCTTCGATGAGAGGTGACTTGCGACCCGAACCACGCGGTCAGTGTCATGTAGGGAACGTGGGCCATGTTTGTTATGATATGATTCGTGTTCGATCAATATGATACATAACTATAACTTTGGATGTCAAAATCATTATAAATCTTCCCTATATTGAATCATATACAATACTCTAAGGTTGATCCTCTAGTTACATTACCTTGAATTATAGTTAGATTACACCCTTCTTCTTTGCCTCAAATCGTTCTTCTCGCTCCTCCTTCGTAATGGTCCTTCTTCCTCCTTCATTGTTGATCCTCGTCAATCCTCCCCTTAATCTCTATAAAATGAGAGGGAGAGATAGAGAGAGTATGCGAATAGATGAGCGATTGTGTCCTATTTATAGGGAAGGAAAACCCCGCTAGGTAGAGTACGTACAAATCGTAGTTTCTAGAAATAAGTTTAGATATGACTATAAATATTAAAATATTAGCATAATAATTTGACTTGGACTCACATATATCATTTTTCTTATCCTAATCGTATCTCATCTTATCCCATCTTTCCTTTTATCCTTTTACTTTTTTATTTTAGCAAAATCAAGGTTGTTACAATAATTATCTAATGCACAAATGATAAATCAACTAAGAGTTAAATAAAGATATCTTCATTTAAATTATAAATAATTGTTTCTAAATAGGATACACTAAACAAAATTTACTTGAGATAAAAATTCTATGATAATAAAGGTTAGTTACTCTATTTAACTTGTAATTTGAATAAATAATATTAAAAAATGATAATTCTAAATACAACATTGATATTTCTAACAAACATAATAATAATTCGTAATTCAAATATAAATAATTGTTGGTTAGTTGGTAAAAAAATAAAGATTATGCTCTTTTAGCTACGTGGGCCTTAGTTTTATCATAAGTGATATAAATTAGATATTGAAATTCCTATCATGCTAATGCGAGTCAACTCATTTTCAATCGTGCTTGTGTTTGTGCCATACTCGAAAAATTTGTATTGCATTGTGTCATGCCAGAATTGACATTCAAGCAGCCTGACCCGAATTTGGTCATATCGGTCGTGCCACACCATGTCAAATCGCATTGGACTGGGGCACTATTATTTTATTATTTTTTGAATTTTCAATTATTTTTTAAAAATCCTATTTTGTATATAATAAAGTTTATACTTTTATATCATATAATGTAGTTTCTAATATAATTATATCATAAATATATAAATTAGTAACTAAATAATAGTATATGCTATTATTGTATTAATAACTAATATATAATGTATAAGTTAGAATCTTTATATTGCATAAGTTAAATTCAAAAATTATGTTGGACGAGATTTGAAATCGAGTTAAAAAAATAGACGAATAATTTCACTGTAAAAAATCTCACAAATAGGATGCTATATAAAAAGTTATATTTACATATTAAAATAATTATTCATGCTCGATCGTGTCGGACTCGGGCAGGCTCATGCTCGCTAGGGCTGTACGACGCCATGACAAAATCCCCAAAGGGAAAGCCTAGATCAAGCATCGGGCCCCGACCCGTTCTCCATCACTAATATGGATCAAGCTTGTTTCTATGATGCTAAAGCGTTATTGTTATGAGTTTAAACTATTTGTTTAACCTTTTTAGCGTTTTTTCTAATAGGAAAAAAGGCTCATAAAACAAATTAGAACAAAAACTTTATTGGACTTTTACATAGAGTATTAAGTGGAGAAACAATTCTAAAGAAAGATTTTAATCACGTAAAAATATATATACAAAAGAAATTAGTCTTCTCATATTTCAAATTTTGTGAGAAGTTAATTTTCGGAATAAAAAAATCAATTCTCCTATAGTTGGAAAATAAATTAGATATATAATATTTCCTGCGAAAATATTTCTGAATAGTATAATGTTAAGAAATATAAAAATATATTCTACTTATATAATTTTGATTAGGTTGTTTATAATAATCCTAAACACAATTATAATCTTATTTAGTATTGGCATAGTAAAAATGTCTAGAGTAGACGAATAATTATTTTCTCCTTTTTTATGATAATTAATTTAACCATCTAAATTGTAATGAACTCAATACTAATGTATCATTATATATTTTTACAGAAAGAAAATTTTGTATAAAATTATGATTAATTTTTCAAATATTTTCTAATTATATACGTTGCTACCAAGAGAAATTTGAAGCAACTTAAGGATGGTATTATGGCAAGATCCTCACGAGGAATTTTCGACTCCAGAGATCCTGCTGGAGAATTCTGGATTTAGAGAAAATTTTCTAGTGAGAGCGAGAATGGATGCATAATTCCCCACACCCTAATTTAAAAACCGAGACGAAAAATATTACTCACTACATATACACATATTTTATATATTTATATCTAATCTCGTAATCTTTATATAGTATCTGTAAATATTTTTATTCTTAAACATGTTTACATACGTGTATATTCGTGAACAGTTTTTATAAATATATTTTTGGTTTAAGTTCAAAAATAAAAAAATACAGAATTATCGTTTAGATAAATAAATTAATTATAAATAAAATAATAATATTAGTTTTGAGATATAAATAATTATTTTCTAAAATCATAATAAGTAATATAATATATAAAATATTTTAGAAATATATTATTAACTTAGTATAAGATTAAATTATAATATTTAAAATAAACATTAATAATTTAAATTAGAAGGTATTGAGTTAATAATTTAAAATAAGTATTAATAATTTTAATAAACGTTAAAAATCTTAATAAATAATAATAATTTAATAAGTTAACAATAAACTACTAAAATTAAACGTTACTGATTTTAATTATACATATCACTAATTTTTAATTTTATACTTAATAAATGTATCGTGATAAATTAAAAGTAAAGTATATATACATTAATATTAGTATTATTAACTTTTAAAATAAAATTAATAACGTTTAATTTTAGTAGTTTATTATTAAAATTAATAACGTTTAATTTTAGTAGTTTATTATTAAAATTTAATGTTTATTATTAAGATATTATATATAATATTTTATTAAACTTACACTAAAAATAATTTAAAATTATAATATATATAGTTAATATAAAATTTAAATTTAACATTTAAGATTAAATGTTAATATTTTAAATGAAAAAGAAAAGTTAAAATAAATTAAAAAAAAGAAAGTAGGAAGAGAAAGAATAAATTAAAAGAGAAAAAAATGTAAAAAAATGATCACATCAAGAAAAAAAAGAAAAGAAAAAAAATAAAGAGACAGCAGATAGAATCACTAGGTTCCTATGTGACTCTTGATTTTAATGTCTTGGTTCCTGTAATAGCTCATATTTTTAAAATAAAAATAAAATAAAATAAAGAGGAGATAAATAGGAAAATAGTTTGAATTGAAATCAAATTGTTATATTTCTTATCAGTTAAATATTTTTAATCCTATGTTGACTATTTTAAAAGAATCCTAATCATATGGAAGTTTATCTTATGTAATTATAATCAAATAAAAAGTTATTCTTGAGAGTCATAATTGTATTCAAACTTCATCTAGGGATAAATTTCTCTTCCCTAAAAATATGACCCAACCCCTCTCCTCTCATCCCATAATTTTCTCTCCCTCTCCTCTCTATCTCTCCCTCTTCCTTCTCTCTTCTCATAGGGTTAGATCAACATGGAGTAGGAGATCAATGACAAGGAAGAAGATAGGTTGGCTACAGAGGACGGTATGTAATTGTGATTATTAATTAAGACTTTCGGTATGTAAATAGACAATCTTTAAATATGTTCATGATTAAATAATCTGCATATTAGGGTTAATGCTAGATAACTATAGATAAAAAGATGATTAGAATGGTAATCTCTAATCCTAGAATTAATAATTCGACCTTAAATATGTTTCTGCATCATCACGACCGTGAGAGTGAGTTTCACGGCCGTGACGGCAATGCATTGGTCGAGCGGACAACAGCCGGTGTTCTGTCACGGGCCGTGATAGA
>LTAE01012907.1:0-13243 GCA_001647135.1 Pontederia paniculata
AATAGCTTCAACAAATGGTACATTGATATACAATTTCTTCATAATCTCCAAAAATTTTCTGAATTGCTGATCTTGTTTAATATTACTGAATCTTTTTGGAAATGGCATGTCAGGAATCTCATCAGTTTGCACTTTGCTCTTCAGGATTTCAAAATTTTCAGTCACTTTTGGCCTCTTTGATTCTTTCTCTCTTGATTCTTCATCACTGTCCAACAAAACTTCTTCAGTTATCTCCTTTTCTTTCTCTTTATGAGCTTCTTTTTCCATTGGAGTTTTCAAAGGTCCTTCAACAATCTTTTCATTCCTTAAGTGTACAACCTGAATTTGCTATTTAGGATTTGCTTGAGGTTGACAAGGTAATATCCCTTAAGGTCTAATTGAGCTTTCAGCATGTTGGGCAATCTGATTTTCCAACATCTATGAGCAGCCATGTTCTCCATTTGATTCATCATTTTCATCATGGCTTCATCTTGCTTTTCCTGCCTCTTTAAGACTGCCTCTAGCATATCTTCAACCTTAGACTTGATAGGAGTTGGTTGCTCATAGGATGGCTTGGTAGCTTGAGTGTTTTGATTACTGAAAGATTGTTGGGGAAATTGTTGGTTTCTTGGCAGAATTCTTGGTTGCCATGCTTGGTTATGATTCTGATTTTGAATTTGAGGAGGTCATTGGAAATGATTTCCTCTTTAAGAAATGTTAGGATGGTTCCTATTATCGGGATTGTAGTATTCTTGTCTTGCTCCATAAGGTACTAGAGCACTGATTTGATCAGTTGGTTGCTCAATTTGAGTATGTACAATTAAGTTGCAACTTTCAGCTGGATGTCCTGGATTTCCATATATTTCACACGTAATTTCAGGATTAGCAACCATATTAACTTAAGTTGTGAAACTCAGCTTCTCTATTCTTTTCAACATAGCTTCCATCTTGGCAGACAATGCATCCAAATTGTGAACTTCTTGTTTAGGAGTAGACTTCCTTGCTTTGTCATGTGCTAAGAAATGATGGTTCTTAGCTAGATTTTCCATGATCTGATAAGCTTCATCAATATTCTTGGATGCAAACACTCCACCAGCTGCATTGTCTAAGACTACTTTAGAAGGGTAGTCTAGACATTTATAAAAGTAGTTCACTAACTGTCATTTCACAAAACCATGGTGTGGACATGCCATCAACAGTCCTTGAAATCTTTGCCAAGCTTCAAATATGGATTCAACATCTCTTTGATCAAATTCAGAAATTTGGGTCCTCATTTGAGACGTTTTGCTAGGTGGGTAGTATTCAGCTAGGAAAGCTTGTACTAATTGATCCCATGTAGCAATATCTTCTCTCATGTAGCAATATCTTCAAGGTTCAATGATCTCAGCCATAACATAGCTCTATCTCTAAGTGAGAAAGGGAATAATCTCATGTAGATGACCTCAGTTGATACTCCATTGTAGTGCAGCGTACCACAAATTTCCTTGAAATTATCAGTATGAAGAGCTGGATCTTCTGTTGCACAAACTGATTTTGTTGAACCATTGTAACTAAAGATGACTTCAGCTCAAATGTAGCACCAGGAACAGTTCCTAAGGGTGGTCTTCCTTGAGCATTTGGTGCATAACAGTCCTTAAGTGTTCTAGGAGCTATCATTTCAGTAGTTTCAGTAGACGTTTCAGTAAGTATCAGTATCTCAAATCTGATTCCAGAACTCTGAGCACTTCTCTGTCTTCTTCTGTATACGCTTCTCACTAAATTTCTTCTAATTTCTACATCTGGTTCAGAATAAAAATATTTCAAGCTATCAGATATGTGCATAGGCTTGCTAACCAAAAATTAGAAGCTCAGGACAATGGTTAGTGGTTAGGCAGAATATGTAGTTATCAGAAAATTATAAACAATTTCATAATAGGAAAAAAAATCCTAAGATAACTAAACTAACAAAAACTAACAAAAAGAAACTAGGCATATGAAATATGCACAATGAAACAAAAACTTTTATATAAGAAACTAGTTATCTAATTCTGAAAAATAAGTCATAATTGCCTCAATTCCTCGGCAACGACGCCAAAAACTTGATGTGAAGAATGTAGTGATATGGGTTTGTATGTAGAGATGTATATATATGGAATATGTGTTGTGATATGAATATGTATCAGACACTATGCAGTAATAAAATGTTCTATTTTCTCTACAAAGTGTGCTGAGTTATGTGTGAATGTGAAGAATGATAATCAAGTCTTAAACCCTTAGCTTCCTCAAATATGCAAGTGCAAAGGTCGAGTAGCTAACCTCCGGTATTGTATCCACACTGAATTGAAGCTAAGAACTAATCTAACAGAATTAATTAACTAGCAAAAGTGAACTAACTAAAATAGAAAACTATAACTAACTATGAACTGAAAACTAGGAGGGAAACTACAAAGAAAGGATGTCGAATTTTGTATCAGTAATTACAGGAATCTAGTTTTGACAGAAGTGAAAGATAAGTTGTTTTTGGTATTTTGGATTTATGAAACTATAAAAACTAAACAGGAGAAAGAACTATATATCGATGCAGTCAGGGAAGCATTTCCTAAGGATAGAATTCATCTAGAATTTCCACTTGTGTGATAATTGAGACAAATTAGAATTAAACTCATACTATTAAACACAAAATCACTAAGCCTACTCTCGTAGGAACTTAGCTTATCCATTTAAATCCTCGTTTAGAAAATCATTCAATTAAACTATGATAATTCTTCAAGTTACTAAACTAAAATTCCCTAACATCTACTTCTCAGTTGATGGTTAGAGCATAAATGAGAGTTACTCAATCTATATTCAATTTTAGTGCTCAAAAGATTTTTGATTAGTTGTAACTCAAACATGGATTGCATTATCAAACCGCATAAAGCACAGAGGATTGATTCATGCATTATGAGAATAAACATGTTGCCAAATACCCTCTCGAGCCTCAGCTTTGGAAAGTAGTGAGGGGTTAGCTCAGCAAAGAAGCACAGTACAAACAGATTAATTACATAAAACAATCATCATCAATCGTATCTTAACTCTAATAATATAAATCTAGACAACTAAGAAATGCATTTATGCTTTCTTCTAAGAAAAACATATTACAAAAAATGGCAACCTCTCGGTGTCTCAAAAGAACATAGCTGTTAAAATACATTCCTCAGAAATTGTAGCACAAATAAATCCAAGTTCAATCCCACAAAGATATAGAAACTATGCTTTTGACTTCCTTTCGGTTATCAAATAACAGAAAATAATAGGCTTCTCAGCATTCAAATTTGCATAACTATTAACAAAGTTTCTAACATTGATATATAGAAATCAACTTGTAAAATTCCATGATAAGGATTGTCATAGTAAAACTGAAGGTATGTCAACATCACAAAAGCATCATTCTAGACTACTACCATCCTTAGGAAATATAAAGTTTAGCTACAAATATCCGAGTTCAACATTACAGATAATATAATGTTTTGAAATGAATACATGACTCAAAATCACAGGTATGAAGATAAAAATATCAAAATGAGCCTCTCAGCCAAAGTTTCGTTCTTCTTCTTCCTTGTGTAGCTCCTTCTTCCAAAACCCTTGGCTTCAGATCCCCCAAATTTCTCTCCAAAAATTCAGAGAGGAGAGGAGAGAAGAGAGAGCCCTCCTGCAGTAGCTTTTCTTCTTCTTATAGCCTTCCATATAACCTTCTGATTCTCCTCCTTGCTTCTCTGATTGTGCCACCTGTCCCATCCAAAAGGAATCTTCATATGCAGCTTCAAAAATGGGGAGAGCTGGACATGTGGCAGCCTCTGCAGCAACAACCCAAAAAGTTGCAGAAATATCCAAAAATGGAAATATGACAGCTCCAAAATTCTTGTGCTAAAGACAAAATAACAACCAGCATATCATGCATTAGTTTCTAATAGTCAATTAAATCAGATATGTTCCTCATAAAGTGGTTCAGCAAGAAGGATTAGATCAACAGATAATTAGTGAACCAAAATGAGATAAATGGAGTTGAAACTCATCTATTTGTGCATATATTTCTGTATAAGATTCTACATGACAATTATACAAATAACTTGGAAAAGTGAGGTGATGGACATGAGGGAATGTACATTAAAATCGAAAATGAGCAGAAAATAAGAATATTTTTACAAGTCTCTATATGAAAACTACTTATCAGACATCAGGATATAATGTAGCGGGTCGTGTGAACGAGTAATGCGTCGTTAATGCTGAGTTGTTGGCAATTGAGCAAGATGATGGAAACATTAGGTTTATCAACTTGCAACTAAGACTCCTCACAACTCGTTAATATTTATAACACCCCATTACTAATATAATAATGGCTAGTGATGAAAGTCGCGATCTTTGAATATAGTCATGAATCGATATCCTTCATGTTGTTGTCAATATGAAACTATCGTCTTATGGGTTGTGATACTAAGCGACGAACCATGATTCATGTGGACTAAATTGTTGTGTTCGTGAGGCTCAGTATAAGATCTCATAACCTGTTATGTTCATGATGAGTCATCATGATTTTTGTTAGTTCAAAATTTGGTCATTCTGGAGAGCTCATGATGATATGTCATGACTCGTTAAACACCTAAGGTGGATGTTTGTGCTCAGGTCATGGGTCATTAAATACTCAACACAGTCGTGAGTCGGGTCTATCATAAGTGATTTATGGTTTGGTAATGTGTTACGCGTCATAACCAAGCACCACAACTTGTTAAATCTTAAATCTAAGAAAACTTATCCTATCTACCTGGACATATTCGATAGTGGTCGCAATAAATGAAATAACAACCCATCATTATATCTCACTACTTATGAAATTTCCATATTAAGAGATAATTAAGTGAAGATGGCAACCAGGCAGGCCTTATAAGCAATCTGGTTCAAAATTACAATAAGAAAAGTAAAAACACACTAAAAATGAAACAAAAGTACAACTAACTATGTGTATAGGGTTTAAGCAAAATTATTTTGAGTTACAATTGTTAGCTTGACTTTTACCTCATCTTGTTCTAAGGCTTGTGGAGGATAACTGGATTCTTTTCAATGTTGCTTGAAAGACATCCTGATGTACATTTAGTCAATAAGTTAGCCATTTGTCCAATTTGAACCTACCAATTGCATATAGATGCATAATTGTTATTTATCTTGTTCTTCATAATTGACATAATAGGCGTAAAAAACAAAATGTGAACAATTTAAGCCGAATTAAACTTGATCAAATCTTTTCTTTGGCTACTATAAATTGCAAGGTAAAATGAATTTTTGGTTCAACTTGTTGACTCTAGTCAAAACAACTCCAATAAAGATAAGACTTCTCATATGACTTGAAGAAGCTTGAAAACCTATAATAAGGACTTTAGGTATTCATTATCTTTTATGCCACAAGCCTAAAGAAGCATCAATCATTCTAAATAAAATTCTGAAGAAGATTTTTGCATAGGGACTACGGAGAAGATCATTATCAAAGTATTGTTATAGTCCATGGTTTTATTTGTTTTGTCTTAGTTAAATTTGAAGAATGAACTCCTATTTCAATTTTCTATTTATTTTTATAGAGCAAATATATTGTAAAGGAAAACTTGTGAAATTATTTGTTCAATTGAGTTTAAATTTTATAATTACTACGAACATGAATGTGTGTTTAATTCCTTTTCATTGATTGATTTAACAAACATCTTGAATATGAATAGTTGATATTGACTATCTTTGGTCTTTAAAATTGTTTTTTTTATTTTAAGTTGAAGCATTGCATGGCTTATTTTAGTAGCATCTTGGAGAAAAGTACTATGAATATATGGTCTATTAATATCATCCTGGAGAAGAATGCTTTATAGTTTAGGACATGACGACTTCTTTTTAATCTTATTCCCTTTAGTTGTATAGAACATATGATATATCACAATTATAAGGCTACTCATAGTCATGGGGTCCATCAATAGTATATCATAAGCAAAATTAAATATCGTATAACATCGATGAGATATCATAATAAGCAAATTAAATAGTCTAAACAGACCACAACTATTGCTTAATGATGACCTAATGTAAAGCATACACAATTTATATAATGTTATTCGAGATATCATTTTCAACACTAGACATAATTGATATATTGTCAATATGAAATTCATAAACTAATTTATATGTATCCTTTATGAATGAATTCAATTTTTCAAGAAGTAAAATCTTATGGGCATTGCATATAAATTCACAAATTTTATCTCATTATAATTTACTCTCAAGAAATTCGACATTATCTTTTTCATATCATTCCAAGTCCTAAGTCAACATTACATAAAATCCTAGCTACTTCATAAATTTTAAGTCATACTTTGACTTGTACAAATTTATTATTTTTTTTTTAAGTTAGACATGTTGCTTCTCAAGGCACCATAACATAAGGTTAGTGTTTTAGTAATAACTTTTTCTAAAAACCTCGGATCAAATGAACTTACAAAAAATAGACTTCAAGATTATCCATTTATGTATTTTTTTATAATTTTTGGACGAGTAAAAGTCCTCTAAAATTGGCTGAAGCATTAACCATGACTTTTAGACAAACCAAATACATCAAATATTCGTCGATCTAATAATATTAATAGAACACCAAGGACAATCACATAAAAACATTCATGCAATAAGTTATCCCTCAATCCTAGTCTAATAAAGATATCATATTGATGAGAGATCACCACACATACATTTTTGACAAAAACGCAAAGCTTCATGATCCTAAGTTCTTCTTCTTTCCTTCCTCTATTACTGGCAATCTCGAGGCCATTTTCTCCTTTTGATATCCAATATGAGAATGACAAAATGATCCAACAAAGGAGAATAACTCCTCACTTTAGTACCAATCTAAGAAGAACAGGAGAACTTCAAAGTAGAGAGAGAGAGAGAGAGAGAGAGAGAGAGTAAAGCCCCAAAATCACACCTCGTCACCTAGCAAAATGTGCTCTTGGGAAACTTTACAGGCTTACTTCATTTGACTTTACATGGACCAACTGGCTGACTCATATCATTTAAAATCAACAATTTAAATTAGAACATTCGTTTCCAATATGAAGAATAATAATCCTTTACATCAGTTCCAATAGAAAAATTAACATCAATGACTACATCAAAAAAAAATACTAATGATGTAGAGTTCAGTTGTCTCATCATATGACTGATAAGACTTCAACCAGGATCCTATTCCATGTGCCAGCAAGACTATCACAAGCAACATCATCATCAACACCATCAACATCTATTAGGCATTTAGATTACCTGCAGAATTGAATTCGCAGGGGAGAATCCGTGAGCTGTGACACTCAGTATGTAAATATCATAAATAAGATGCTTAATATAAATAGATTTTAACAATTTTTAAATATATCAATAATACAGTTCTTTACCTTTGGCCTTTAACAATTACCTTTCAATATCAATGTCCATAGGTGGCAAGACTATCAATTGCATCTTCTCTGATGATGTTCATACCTTTTCTTTCAATATATTCAAGTCATCATTAAACTTTGAATCAATTAATCTTTCTCTATTTATCTTGTGTTAGGTGAAACAATCATTAACAATCAATGTGAGCCTTATCAATGCATTGAAGATTCAGATTGTCCCTGACGCCAACATGACTAGTTAGGCTATGGGATCTCTCTCTGGCCAAGTAGATCTCCATAACAATACAATAGTTTTCAAAGAAATGCAATAGTTCCCTAGAGGAGGAATGTAATTCAATTAACAATAGTTCTCGAAGGAACGCAATAACAATAGGTAGAGGTCATCTTCTTCAAGCGAAAATTTAATCACCATTCATTAACAAATTTTATCCTATCATGAATTTAGGTAAGTTATCGATTAGAGACTCCTAAACCTACACAGTTCATCAAAACATTTTTCAACCAGTCAATACAATCAAATCATATCAAACAAGATGCAAAAATAAATATCTATCCAATTCTATGGGGGAACACGGCCTGCATCGTGCGCCGACACGGCCAGTGTTGCCTAAGTGAGACGTTTGTGCTTCCAGGTGCGGCCAGTGTACATGTACAGGTGGACATAGTCCGGGTTACTGAGGTGACGCGATTCATTTTTTGTGGGGTTTAGTTCAATCGGATACAATTGACGAACATGGACCACATCGATGAATGACAAAGTTCGTTTTGTAGTGATACAATCACGATTGATGATCATACGACCCGAGTTAGGGTTTAGAATCCTCCACCTTTTTCCTTTTTCTTTATTTTAACATTAGAGGAACACGACCTGTGGTAGAATCTAATACGGCTCTTGTCTTGCCGAGTTTTTGAGTTGCATAGAGAAACGTCCAGCATTAGGGTGACACGACCTGAGTTCACGAAACGCGAACCGTGTTGTGAAGGAACACGACCCATGTTCGCGAATTCAGTCATACTTATATTCATTAATTAATTCCATATTGAAACACCGAGAGTGAAGATCATAAATCCGATAACCCCATAATAAACCTGATGTAAGCCTGAACAAATTATCCTTCAATTGCATATTGAGAATTCTAAATATGATCCTAATTACATACCTTTTTTTTGAGAGGATTATCTCTTATTTGCGCCTTGTTCGACGTTGTCCTTTTTGTCTTGTCTTTGTGTAGTGTTGTCTTCTCAGTCCAAACCTCTTGGTACAAATCTTGAGGATGAAGACAAAATAAATCCAAGGAAGAGAAGATAGAGAAGAGAGGAGAGATGTCACTTGGCGGCTGGGCAAAAGGATAATGAGGCATAACGAAAATTAATTTCTTCCTATGAATTTATATAGAGGTCAATTAGAATTTAAAATTTTTTAAACATGATTAATTCTAATTTCACTACGAGAGGACTTTGCTACGTCAACGCAACATGTCATGTGTCCTAAGCGGACATAGTCTATTTTGTTAACACGGTCTGTGTCCACAGAAAACATGACCCGTGTTGATTGAGGTATTACAGATAGGATCCTGAAATATCTACTTTTTTTCATCTTAGGTCTTCAATTCAAGTGAGAAGTTGAATTGACTTCATTAGTTTATTTCTATAAATTGCCTAATGCATTGATTCAGTCTAATTCTATCTTTCTTTTTTACTTCACAAAATTTGAGTCAAATAAATTTAATTTTCTGATTTTTGTAGATATTTCATTGTTTGTTACATTTTTACACTAAAAAATATTACTGATACTTTTCGACTGTTCTTTTGAATTATTTTTCATTTTACCTATTTTTACTTTTTATGAAATACTTTCTTCCTCCTAAAGTATTTTATCAAATTCAAGTATCTATTAATTTTTTTTTTTGATTAATTGGTATACTGACTTAAGCTGGAATTGTGTTTTTAGATAATACGTATATAATTAATTAACTAAATTATAATAAAGCATCATTATCTTTAAATATTGTTCAATGTTATTTTGTTTTGACATTGAGTGAATGCAAGATCTTTCTATTTATATAATTTTGAAAGTCAATATTAACTACAACCTTTAATTCCTAAAATGATTTATAACATATAATCTATTATTGATTTCTCACGAAACTCATAACCGCATTGTTTTAAGTTTTTTTTTTCACTTTTGTCTATATTAGCCAATCTATATTTAATAAATATAACATTAATTAATATTTTTTATAAAGATATAATCGAAGTTAGAAATGTAGTAAATTGGGAAAATTTTTAAATGAAATAAAAGAGAGGGTAAAGTTAAAAAGGGAAAAACAAAAATAAGGTAACGATGAAAAATATGTGAAAAGATAAAAGGAAATCTGACGGTATGATGAGAAGTTTTGATCTGAATTATTATTTATTTATGAAAAGAGTAAAATAAAATAAAGGTAGCAAGTGGCAATCGGTCGGTGACACCGATGACGAAATATATCTATTAAAAAGTGGGCCCCAAAACGTAATTGATAATCGTCGTTTTTTAATGTATAAAAGAATTCAACTACAAGTCGCTACGTTTATTTAATGTATAAAAAGAATTCAACTTGCCGTTTTTTTATTTTTCCAAGTGACAAAAATTGATAATTGTTAGTTGCATTGTTTTTAGGAGAAATGAATGAGCCGGTCAATACTGATTATTATAATAGCAACGGTGGACATGCATGAATTAGTCCAACTACACCGGAATATGCTGCAATGGCACAAGATTCCATGTGCATATATAATAGTAAGAAGTTTAAATTTATTTTTAAAAAATAAAGATATTTCCCATTAACATCGTATTATCTAACTGCAAAGAATGTCATTTTTTTCTCAAATTATTTTATCCATCATAAATTTAATATTATACACTTTTTATTGTAATTAATATTACTTTTTTGATTCTTTTATTTTTAAATTTTTCTTTCTCATGGCTGAAAAAGTAAAATCTAATTTCATTATGGACGTGGTAAGTGTAAGGGTAAGAAAATAATGGTAAAACTAAAAAAAAATAGACCGATATATTTTTTTGTTTTTTAACAGAAAATATTATATATATAGAAAATTTTTAACATATATAAAATTACTCAATTAACATAAAAAAGTGTAAATAAATATTAACAAAAATACATAAGCTAGTAATAGTAATATTATATGTAGTTGATGTAATTTATATAAATCAAACACCTATTAATATTATCAAATATATAATATTTATAAAAATATAGGCATCCGGAAATTTCATAAGATTTTTTTGATTGAACATAATCATCCGAAAATAATGAGGAGATTTTATACGTTAAACAATACTACTTTTGTCCTAGAAAGTGTCATTAATGTTAATATTAAAAAAATTGAGTCGATATCCATTTCTGTGTGTAATTGACCATATTCTCCTTTAGTGACATTTTTTTTTGGAGTAAAAAAGCTTATTGGCCGGATCATTAATATAGTTATGAAAAAAAGGATAAACGTGAGAAATTTATTGGGCTTTTAATTATGCGGACCCTACAAGAAAAGAAATAATAAAAAGGAAAAAGTTGGATTTGGACTCGGAGTCCTCCGTACTCACGTCAGCATCAAAGTATAAAAAGAGAGGAGTGCATGCGTGAAGAGGAGAAAAAAAAAGTTTCTTTTTTTCTTTTCAATCGTCGTCGCGCCCAGCCTCAATCGTCGTCGCGCCCAGCCGTCGAGAAGAGAGAGAATTGAGGAGAGAGAAAATATTTTTTGGGTTTGTTTTGAAGACAAGTTTTAATTCGTTTTTATTGAAACTTTAAGCACATATTCTTTATCGTCTTCTTATCAATTTCAGATATTTCGATGAGATCCTTCTGATTTTTATCCTAATTTTCGAAAAGATTACTTTACGAGCTCCAAGATTATTTTTTGAGGCTTTTATTTTTATATTCCTCTGTTGAGATCAAAGAAGAAACTTTGTGTCCTGTTATTTTTCATAGTGGAAGATTTACTGCTCGCTCTCGTTATTTTTTTCTCACTTTGAGAGGTCTTCCACGTAAATCATGTGTGTCTCTAGTCTAATTTAATTCTCTTTATTATTGCCATTACCCCATTTAAGTTTATGCATTAAGAAAAAGAAGATAATTCCGCAAATATTGTTCAACCTTTTTTCAACAGTGATATCAGAGTCCGGGATATCAAATTGCACAAATTTAATGGAGAATAATAATATTGCCCCTAGTTGGATGTTTGTGCTGACATGTCCAAATTATTCTATTTGAAAATCTCGGATGAAAGACTATCTAAATTGCTGAGACCTTTATGATCCAATCGAAGGTGATACTACAAAACCCGAGGACATGGATGACTCAAAGTGGAGGAGATTAAAAATCAAAACAGTTGCACAAATTCGATAGTGGGTCCACGATAAGGTATTTCATCATATTACAAATATTGATGAGCCTGATCAATTCTGAAAAAAAATGCAAGAGATGTATGAGCGCAAATCATCGTAGAATAAGGTACTATTAATGAAGAAACTTGTTAACCTGAAGTATAAAGATGATCATTCTATTGCAGAACATCTGGGTAGCTTTTAGGAATTAATTAACAAGTTGACATCAGTAAAAATCATGTTTGATGATGAGATCCAAGCATTACTATTACTGAATTCGTTACTTGATAGTTGGGAAAACTTGTTGTCTCGCTAAATAATTTTGCTCTAGGAGGAAAGTTATCTTTAGAAGTTATCAAGGATAGCTTATTTAATGAAGAGACAAGAAGACAAGAGCACAGACTCAACAAATCATCAGAAGTATTGATTGTGAAGATCATGAGAGAAACAAACAGAGAAACTCTCACAGTCATGATTGGTCAAGATCTAAAAGGAAATCGAAGTCTAGAAAAGACCTTACTTGTCATTAATGTGGCAAGTCGGGACACTTCAAGAAAGAGTGCAGAAAGCTGAAACGTGATAAATCACATGAAGGGTTTGACGATGCTGGAAATGATAAGAAGGGCAGTGATGAAAACAACGTTGCAGTGACCACATCTGGTGATGTGTATTTTCTTATTGAAGAAGATTGTGTTAACGTTGTGAGTCAAGATTCAGTTTGGATCTTAGACACTGCAGCTTCATTTCATGTTACCCCCCACAGAGATGTCTTCTCAACATATACAGTGGGTACATTTGGGTCAGTTAAGATGGGAACAAGTCTGAGTCCCAAATTGCTAACATTGATGATATTCAGCTGAAGACCAACACCAGATGCAAAATTGTGCTGAAAGATGTAAGGCATATACTTGATCTTCGATTGAACCTAATTTCAGTTGAAAAATTAGACGAGGAAGGCTATGAAAGCAACTTCAAAGAGGGAGTATAGAATCTCAAGAGAGGTTCACTACTTCTGCCAAGAGGATAAAGAGATCATACACTTTACAAGACTGAAGCACAACACTGGTGAAGTAAACATGACTGAAGAGATGTCTCCTTCAGAGTTGTGGCACAAAAGACTTGGTCACATAGGTAATAAAGGACTTCAGATACTGACTCAACAAAATCTACTTCCAAGTATAAAAGACACATCTCTTGATATATGTGTGCATTGTTTAGTTGGTAAGCAGACTAGAGTTTCATTTAATAGAACTTCTTCATATAAAAGTTCACATATACTTGATTTGGTGCATACTGATGTTTGTTATATGAAGGATAAAACTCTAGGTGGTTCTCTTTATTTTGTTACATTTATTGATGACCATTCTAAAAGGATTTGGGCTATTCCTATAGTGCACGAAGATCAGGTGTTGACAAAGTTCAAGAAATTTCATGCCAAAGTTGAGAGAGA
>LTAE01012908.1:0-15934 GCA_001647135.1 Pontederia paniculata
TCAATCCAAAGGGCATCACCAGGAATTTGTAATGCCCATATCTGGATCTGAATGTTGTCTTCCTCTACAACCTTCAGTTGGTGATAGCCGTTCCTCAAGTCGATCTTAGGAAATACTGCAACCTTGGAGAGTTGATAAAAAAAGGTCATCAATCCTTGGTAGAGGATACTTGTTCTTGATGGTGACCTTGTTGAGCATCCTGTAGTCAATGCATAACCTGAGAGAGTCATCCTTCTTCTTCACGAACAAGACCGGAGAGCCCCAAGGTGAGACACTCAGTTTGATGAAACCCTTGTCCAGGAGTTCTTTAGTTGCTTCTTTAACTCCTGCATTTCTGCAGGTGCCATCCTGTAGGGTGCCTTTAAGATTGGAGTTGTGCCTAGTAACAACTCTATCTTGAAGTCCACTTCTCTTTGTGGTGGCAAGCCAGAGATGTCTTCTGGAAAGACATCCATGTATTCTCTAATGACATCCAGTTGTTGTGGGTCCTTCTCCTTGGGCTCAGTGCTGGTGACACTGGCCAAGTAGCATCTGCATCCACTCTCCAGCAGCTGTTGTGCTTGCATCGCCGTTATTGGCATTTTATTGTCATTTGTGGTCCTTCCTCTTATTGTTTCTTGACGTTTGCCATTAGAGCTAATGACCACCTTCTTCTTCTTACATAAGAGTACAACATCATGGTAGGACAACCAGTCCATACCCAAGATGACATCATACTCCTTCATGGGAATGACTATCAGGTCTACTGAATAGTCCTTACTCTCCGGTAGGGATTACTTCATGACATAGATGATACCCATAAGTGTGGTGATATCCATTATACATTTCATGTTGGGTCATGGTGAGTCCAACATAGTGGCCTAGTCACTAAATATAAGCGAGTGCGTAGCACCCGAATCTAATAAAGCATTCATAGTTACTCTAGCTATGTTCTTCTCACTCATTCTAAAGAATTCTTCTTTAAGTCACATCGGTAATCCTTGATAATACTTAACATGTCCACTATTAACGTGTTGTGGTGTGATATATTGACTTTCTTTTCATCACCACTTGAATTTCTAGGGTGGGACAATAAAACTTTTCTTCACATGACCTCTCTAAAATCAATAGGGAAGGACTCAAGTTAAATGTCATCATATGCTAGTCATTAAAATCATCATCTAGTCTCTTGAGGCTCATTTCATAACTTAAAGACATTTAGTACTAAGAGTTCTAACTTTGTCATGTTCCTCCTAAACATTACATAGGAGATGAGAGTTCTTCTTCTTGATCTTGGGTGACTCTAACCTGACAATCAACAACATGTCTAGGAGCCATCTATATACTGATCATAAAATAATCATGTCAATAAGTCAATGCTTATGCCTTATAAGAAACTTATTTTTGGTTGGTGCTGCGACTACTCGTGATGCTTTGCACATGACTCTCTAATACAATGAGACACTAAAAGAGTCTCGACGTTAGGCTCTGATACTTTAATAATTTTTGGAGTGTTAGCTTATTTTAATAGGTTGAATTCTTAGATTATAGTCATAAAAAACATGGAATATTATCTTTTTCCCAATCATTAAAAGCGTCAAAGGTTATAAGGTGGACGAAATGAGGGCCCACCTTAAATGAGGGGTGACAAGTAACATAAAAAAAGATAATCTTTATTGATTCAAAAGAAATTTCACACTCGATTGGTTACGTTAGATGTAATAACCGCATCTTTTAAGAAAGAAAATAAAAAAGATTTAATTAATAATAATTAAATCTATTAAATCCTAAGATTTAAGTGATCGAAATTTAAATTTAAATTCTAGACTTTTTTTTTTGAATTTAAATGTTAGGATTTTATAGATTTAATTATTATTAATTATTTTTTTATTTTCTTTTTTAAAAGATGCGATTATTACATCTAACGTAACCAATCGAGTGTGAAATTTCTTTTGAATCAATAAAGATTATCTCTTTTTTTTATGTTACTTGTCACCCCTCATTTCGTCCACCTTATAACGTTTGACGCTTTTAATGATTGGGAAAAAGATAATATTCCACGCTTTTTATGACTATAATCTAAGAATTCAACCTATTAAAATAAGTTGACACTCCAAAAATTATTAAGAATATTTTATTTTGTTCCTCACAGAAAAATCATAAATTTTTTTTAAAAAAATGAAAAAACCATATAAAAATCCCTTCAAATTGAAATACTATAGTCGTTTGCAGGTTTTTATTTTTAAGAACGTATTTTCCATTCAATTTTCTAAAACAATAAATTACTATATTTTTTTATCATTAATGCAATGATAAAGCATTAGTTATTTATGATTAAGCAATTTTAAATTTACACTAACAATGTATAAAAATAACAGGCTTATTTCTTTTAGCTTTCCTTCTTGAGCTTTCACAAAAATTTCAGTTATGCTCTTGAGTGTAGGCGTACATGGAATCTCATAATTTTAAGGGGCTATTTTTATCCTGTATTTTTATTTTTTTTTATTGTACCAGACATACAACTCCATCTGCAATATTAATACCCAAAAAATAAAGCGTATGTATTTGATCCTACAAATTGACGAGCACGCATGCACTTTTCACATGCATATGTGAAAAAATTGGGGAAGCTAAATGAGGAAACTCATCAGATTAAATCATCCCTGGATCTATAATTAATTGCCTTTCCACCATTTGTTTCATATGTATGTAGGTAGGAAGATGCATGATTGCAAAATATGTATACCTACCCACATCACATACACAAAATACACGTTAATGAAGAGATCTCAAATGAGCTACTCAATTATGGCAAATCTACAATGCAAGAGGGTTCCATCATTGCAACATGCAAGAATACAAAAAGACCATCCCTTTTGGATCCTTTGAATGATTTATACTTGAGAGCTGCTTAGTTAATTTGCTAGTTCTTGATGGTATATATCATGAGCTAGCAATGGCACTGTATAGAAAAGTGAAGTAAGAAAAATAAACCAAGGCAAAGAGTCTTCTAAAAATAAAGAGATCCCAAGTGCCTTATGAAAATATATAAGAACCAAACTCCACCTGAAATGACTGGTATATGTATATCTAATTTGTTCTTAACATACATGAACAATAAACTCTTGTAATCGTATATTAATTTAATTGGTTTCAGATTTCTGATTGGTGCATGCATGGCTAGAGTACGTAGAGAAAGAAAGCAATCTGCTTTTGAGAAAATTGAAAGTTTTACCTAGTGAATGGGAAGTAAAGGTCACAAGAGAGAGCGAGAGCGAGAGAGAGAGAGAGAGAGAGAGAGAGAGAGAGAGAGAGTGAGAGAGAGAGAAAGAACGCGCATGCCTCTGCATATCATCAATTAGCGGTTGCAGGACGGAGCCCTCAACCGCGTTATATGANGAGAGAGAGAGAGAGAGAGAGAGAGAGAGAGAGAGAGAGTGAGAGAGAGAGAAAGAACGCGCATGCCTCTGCATATCATCAATTAGCGGTTGCAGGACGGAGCCCTCAACCGCGTTATATGATAAGGATACATGCAATCACGAAGCCAACAGCTGCTGCATGTCTATACCTTTCTCTCTCCTCCCTCCTGATCCTCTAAATTCCTCCTGGTCTTGACCCAACGCTTGCCACTGCCCGCCCTGCAGCCTTAGCTTCAGCTCATCATCATGCTTTCTTCACCTCTGAAACCCACTCCATTCCCATGTACGTATACATGATGGTCATCCTGCCAAGGTTCAGTGATGAACTTAAGTGTATTCCTATAATCATTAAATTGATGTGTTTATCATAATTAAAATCGAACTTATAAGTTCATTTCTTTGCCATGTGTGTCATTTAATTTAAACAATCATATTGAACGAATGGTCGTGATCATCAATCATTCGTTTCAAATAAATTTGATGATTGAAAACAGTGAAATCAGTAAGATACCCCTTGTTATTTCTGTATGTCAGCTTACAAATACTGTTTAACTATAGCCTGCTATCATTGCTAGCACACTAATGCCTTATGAGCCATCCTCATTGCAAATGATGTGCCAAGCATGGGATACGTACGAATTAGTATCTCTGTCATGTGTAGTGTGTTCATGTAGTGATGAACACTTATGTAGCACTATATGGACCCGAGTTCTCATGACTCGAGATATTGTTTAGAACGATTTTAAATAATAAGAACCTGAATCCTTATCATGCATGCACTACATGCAAAGTGTGCTACAAGTCTTTAATCACAATGTCATTTATAATTATTTAGCTACTTTATATATTTTTTATTAGGAAGGAAACTCATTAATATACCGTAAGAAAAGATAAATAGAGAATAAAGATACAAGAGTTGTATAATGAAAATTGAGCTTGAGACCTCTTAGTTTTATCATATTGCAGAAAACTAATTAGACCATGATTGGGTAATTCATAGTTTTTTTTCAATATTTTAAAAAGTTATAGTAAAAAGTCTTACTATATTTTTTTCAATATTTTTTTTAGGTTGTTTGGCAAATACTTTGTAATTACAAAAAAACGTTAGTACTTTGTAAAAGAGAGATAGAAGAGAGAGAAGTTACCAAAATGAAATAAAGATACAAGTATATAATTGTTTTACAATGTTTTTCATCTATTACATTGTATATTGATATGATAAAAATTAATGTCAAACACCTATGTAATTTGTCAAAAAAAATTATAATATATTAACTAAATACTTCAAAATTTTGAAGCATTCAAACATACCCTTAACAGCTAAAACAACTTGTAAAGCTAAAAAGATGAAAACCCAAGTGAAATTTGATTGTTCTTCTCAGACAGTTGTAAAAGAATTTTGATGATTAATTATCAAAATGTTGATCTATCATCTATCTTATGGTTTTATCACTATAATCCTTATAACAAGAGATTAGATTTTTTTGTATATAATTCTCGATTTCTTAAATTCCTCATATGATAATATCATTCTCTTTTTCTCTCTAATCTATAATATCATCCTTGATATTACATAAGACTAGCGAACAAATATAGTGATATATGCAATTGCATAATTGAATGCGACTCCACAAACATCATCAACATTCTATCGAAGCAAATGTTATGCCCTCAGAGAATCAAGCATACCATCACATATTGCAGACCCTTTTCTTCTTCACTTCTTATGATTCTATAATCTTTAAGCATGCATATCATGAAGCAACAAGATCCTCCTTTTATATTTTGAAAATTCTTGAATAGATCTGGATAAGTAGTTTCTTTTAAAAAAATTGCATGCATGATATAGTATGCATCCCCCTTTTGCCTTTACAAAAGTAATGAGGACTATTATATATCTCACTGTATACTTCTAGCACTGGGTCCATCACCAATTTACACATCAGAAAAGGTAATGATTATGTGGGGGATTGGCATGCACTGGATCTACAATGAGTGATGTTCCTATAAGACCCTGAGATTCTTGTGAGTATTTAATTCAGTTTAGCTTATGAAGATATCAATCAAGATAATAGCAAAAGAATTGAAGGGAAAAAAGAAGAAGAAAAGAACGGTAGATGCAAACATAAGCTTAGTGGACTGGATAATAATTACTTGCAGATACAGAGATTTGATTCATCATGTCATATATACATGTATCGCAGTGGCATAAAGTTCTCTTACTTATTTATTTCTTTCGAATCATAACTAGTTGACTACATCAAACTCACATAATGTTTACATGAACTCTGATCATTTTTCATCTCCATGTCCTTTTGTATTTCATATATTTTGAACCAACATCAACTGGAAAAAAACCAGTGGTGTGTCAATTTGCTTGAATGATGTTGATCCAATGTGATGAAATATAAGGGGACATGGAGAGAGAAACATGGAGGAATTCTAATGCGAAGTTAAGCAGCTAATTAACTAATAAGAACAGAAGGAAAACAGGAGGATGAAGGTGATCATGCATGCTTCAGAAGTAGTCGAAATGCTGAGTGATGCGGAATGCTTCATGTCTCTCCTTGCTGCGGACCCGAACAGTTGCAGGGGTTGCTTTGCTGCCTACCTTGGCTGTTGCTGCCGCCGCCGCCGCTGCTCTCCGGGCGTCTCTGGGGACCTCCGGGGGCTTCACTGACCTGATGAGCGCCCAGTTCACGCCCTTGAAGAACTCGTGCCGCTTGATCTCTGCCGAGCCCTTGGTGCTCCCGATCCTCTTCTTGGGGTTCTTCGCTAGGAGCTTGCCCATGAGGTCCTGCGCCCGGAGCAACTCCTCCAGCTCCTTGCCTGACGTCGCTGCTGTGCTGCTCGCGCGGGGAAAACTCAGCGGCTGCTTGATGATGTTGACAAGGGTCTTCTCGTTGTCCTCGCCTTTGAACGGCGTCCGCCCGTAGATCATTTCGTACAGGAACACGCCCAGCGCCCACCAGTCCACAGCGCTGCCGTGGCCCCCGCCGGATATGACTTCCGGCGCCAGGTACTCGTGAGTGCCGACGAAGGACTTGGAGCGTGCGGCAATGGGCTCGGCCACGAGTTCTGGGTCGAGCTCTGCGGGTTCGTCGACGTCGTCTTCGTCGCCGCCCTTGGTCGTTGAGCCTTTGCTCGCCTGCCTCTTGCTCGCGCTGCCATAGAAGCAGGAGAACACCGGCTGCATTGGCGGCACGCAGTAGGAGCTCGATGACGTCGACCCCTTGACGTGCTTCGACGACGCGAGCTTGCTGGCGTCGTGCCTCTGCATGAGGAGCTTGGGGACGACATCGCACTTGAAGGAGAGGTCGAAGTCGGAGAGCATGACATGGCCGTCGTCGCGAACGAGCACGTTCTCTGGTTTCAGGTCCCGGTAGACCACCCCCATCATGTGGAGGTATTCCAGAGCCAACAGCGTCTCTGCAGCATAAAACCTGCACAGTATCGTGCTACGAACTCAAGAACAAGCTACACAAAGACGAAGTTTAGATTAAAAAAAGGCAGATTAGTTGTTTACTTGGCAGAAGCGATCGTGAAGCGGCGTCCGGGCTGACGCTGCCGGAGGACATGGAGGTCGCCCCCGGGGCAGAACTCCATAACGAGACAGGAGTAGTGGTCAGCGTCGAAGTCGGCGTATAGCGTCGGAAGGAACGGGTGGTCGAGTGTCCGCAGGATCTCCTTCTCCGTCTCCGCCCTCTGCAACTTCTTCCGGAACGCCAGAGCGTCCTTGTCGACCACCTTCATAGCGTAGTAGGGGGAGTACCCCGCCGACGCCGCCGACGACGACCACCTCGCGTTCCGGAGCTGGCAGAGGTACACGTTCCCCAGGTCGCCGCTCCCCAACCGGCGCACCAGCTGGAAGTGGTCGAGCCCGACGTGGCCGAAGGCGGCGCGGACGCGCCGGATGGCCTCCCACTCCGCCTGGTTGGCCTTGTGGGGCTTACGGCCAGCGGCGGCGACGACGCGGGACGCCGTGCCCTCCCCACAGTAGGAACGGAAGGAGACGGAGCTGGAGCTGCCGAAGCTCGCGTCGCTGATCCAGCTCCGGCGGGAGTCAGGGGCGGTGAAGGACGAGCAGCTGCTCTCGTAGCCGGAGTCGTCGCGCCCGGGCGGCGCCGCTGCTGGCGCAACCATTGGGTGGTGGTGCTGGTGCTTTGTGGCTTGGTGCATGGGATGAGGAATGGTGCGTTCTAATGTTGGCTTGCCAAAAGCCCCTCTTTATATATAATTCATGACCTTTGATGATATATATGTAGTATATATATATATATATGTGTGTGAATTTGTCAAATTACGCAAAAAGTGACCTTTTGCGAGGATGCATAGAAGAAGTATGAAGTATGTGACCCCTTGCTGTAAATTTGACGTGTCTCATGGACTAACTGGTGATTCACCTTTGACTAATGCAAAATTTAATTACGTTTGATCTATTCATTCCTTTATTCATTTTCCTTTTTCTTTGACATTTTAATCTTTTTCTCCATCCTAAAATAAAGTATAAAAAAGAAAAAAATATAATTAAATTGTTACTTCCACTTTATAACTAAATTTATAAGCATACTAAAAGTATATTCATACAAACAAAACATAATTTAATTTATTATTTCATTTCATCTAAATAAAATTAATTATTTTATCTTATTTTATTTTTTTTCTTCTTTTAATTTTCATTTTCTTTTATTACTTCCTCTTCCTCTTAATTCTTCGATCAAACAGAACATAGACTTAATTTCTTGATATTAGAAAACCAATTTAATTAAAATGTAATAATAATTAACGTTTTAAAAGTTTTTCTTTTTTTTCTCTCAATTTCAAGTTTTTTAGGTTGTCATCATAATTTTCGAAGTTTTATCATATAGAATCACATGACTAACTATGACAAATAATATTCTCAATAAAGATATTCTGCATTTAAAATGTTCGAACTTTGAAGCATACTATGAGAAGTTGTTCAACTCTTCGTTCTAAATAAAATCGCTAATCAAATGAATAAAGGCAAAACTTGATTATGATGCATGCATACAACACTCGTGGATTTCAATATATGTAAAACTAAAAGCAGACGAAAATTTTCTTTTAACAGTGACAACCCATATTATTATTTGGAAATTCAGCCTACTAATAAGCTGAATGATCAAAGTATAAAGGAAAAGTAAAACAGGAAATGATACCATGTTGGATTAGTAAGCTGCTCTCTCCATGCTAAACTCGACATGGACTTGACTAATTTATTTGAACTCTGAGATGATAATATTAAAATTACATTTTTTTTTCTTGAAAAAATTTCGTGGCTTCTTCCTATAAAATTCAAAATTTTCTTCTTGTAAACTGTTAAAAGCGTTGACAGGTTTAAACTCTTGAGCCATGTATTTATTTCTCCTTCCTCTCTGCCTCTCCAACAAACAAACTACTACATAAACAAACTACTACATTTCATAGGGGCCAGTCTAAGTCACAGGAGACAAACTACTACATAAACAAACTACTACATTTCATAGGGGCCAGTCTAAGTCACAGGAGAGTTTGAACTTCAGAGAAATGAAGGCTACAAAAAAAACCAATAAATGAAGAAAATGAAGGCAGGGGGTGCATGCAGGACCCGTGCCACATTAACCTCCACCTCCTCCTACTCTCAAGCCATAGCCATAGCCATACCTTTTGTTCTATTTTCTTCTTTTTTTTTTCTTGATGGGTTTGCCTGGTCATGTGAATCCATTTACTAAGCCTAGAACAGTGACTGCATTTTGCAGCATGAGATTACATTGCAGAGTGCATCTCATGTTATAAAGTAGTAAACTGTAACTTACAAGAAAAAGATAACACTAAACATGCATCTCTTTTTTTAATCAGAAGCTTTAAATCTGTGGCTTAGAAAACAGTTGGCTGGAGGACATCCACCAACTTCTCTTCCCTTCTTTGGTAAAAGTAACTGAAGCATGAACCAGTAGCCATTTATTAATGTTTCATCTCCACGCCGCAGCTTTTACTTTCTGTTTGTTGCACTGGAGGCCTGTGACTCGCCAGCAGAGCTCGGAGCAGTCTCAGACTCTTATCATGAGGCTGCAACATCCTGTGCAGAGAAATAAATGGCAACAGAAATTTAAAAAGATACAGAACCATTCATGGCAATATACTACAGGAAAAAAAGTTCCTTTTCAGAATGGTAAGAAAACTTCTTCGTTCTTGCTGCAAATGATGGTAAACAGTGCATCCATCGTCGTTTAACATTTATACATCTTCCGGTTAGTGGATTCTGAACCCTGAGATTCTCCTGTGCAACCATTAGTATATTATTGTGCAGTTCAACTCCTCTGGTCCTCTTCCAGTTTACCTCCACCCTGTTGGATCTTGTCATCTCTCCCTTTGGGCTTTTCTGATATTAGCAGCATACCCGACAAGGGTGTACGATTTTAGAGCGGCAAACATATCAGAAAGTTATGAAAAACCATTCCTGAGTGCAGACCTTGCTCCCTAAACCTCCCTCCAGAACAGCTATCAACTTGTCCGGATCCATGTTACGTGTTTGTTTCCGTAACCAGATTATGTTGCAGATGAAGCTTTAGCATCACTTGTTTCTCAAATGAACCAGTTGAGAGGTTTCTTAATGAGTACTGATAAGTACCTCTACCTGCTCCAATCAAGCCACTACATTTTGTCCTATAGTTGTTGCTTCTTCCATATATACCTGTAAACAAGCAATGACAATGAATTGATTCCCTGAAGTAACATCCAGCTCAAAAGTAAAAAGAGGTAATGAAACAGGAAGCAATCCAGATAAACAAATAAATTCACAGCTAGTTTAAGTAGTGTAATTGTTATTAACATAGTGTTTCTTGATTCTGAAGATAGAAGTTGACATGGTAATTCCTCAAAATAATGAGAAAGAAATTAGTACTAACACCCGTTGTTTAGAACCAGCTAAACTTTGCAGGTCATGGGACGGCTTTGTTGTGCAAAAGTTCTACATTAGCCAACAGATCCTTGTTACTGGGACCTGTATGACATGTCCACGAGTGACAGACTGTTCCATATCCTGACAAGATTTCCAAAATTTTGTTCAAGGGTTCCATTAACAGCCACATGATCGTACTATTGTCAAGGACCAGAAGAATATGTTAAAGCAGGGCAAAGACTTTTTTGCTTTTGGTTACCATGATCATGTCCAAAACATATAAAAAAATGTCCATCCATTCTAAGAGTGAGAGAAACCTGGCAATGCTGAGCCATAACTCAACTGTTTTGAACAATTTAGTTGTTAGATTAGTTACTTATCCATACAACTATTTTATTGAAAAAACGGTGCAATATGCAAGTATTCATTTGGAAAATGTGGTGTGTTGTTGATGTTGAAATGCATTGCTCTAACACCAATTTGTTGTGAAAATTGTGCAAGAAAAAAAATCGCAGAAGAGAACATCAATATTTTAGTGAGGTACATTTTTAATTAAATTGTATCCTTGTACAAAAGCAAACATTTATTTAAATTAGATAATTACAAATAGAAAATTCCCTGAGTCATCAAGGATTTCCGATCTTCTCTCGATTCACCAACAAATAGGCAGCGCAAGTCACATAAGATGGGAATTACCAATGGGATTAAACCCATAATGTATGACTTATGGGGATTACATGCAGGGATACCTATATAGCATCCCCTATTTATAACCTCTTGAATCCTCAATTGAAATATCATACTGGAAACATCAAATATCTTAGATAAATAAAATCTTAAATAAATAAGAAAATAAAGTTTTAAACAAATAGACTACAAAATTTCACTCTAAATGTAAACCCCCATAAAAATTTCAAGCAAACTCTAACAAATCTCTCTTCTGACTTGAATTCTTTTTATGATAATTAATATTATCATACTTTGCATACATATTAAGATAAGCATGGAACTATTAGTTTACTATGGGTGGTACCAAAATATATTACACTGACATTAATTTGTTACGAAAATTTGCGAGAAAGAAGAAATCACATGCATAGGAGGACACTAGATTTTTTAACGAGGTTACTCCAAATTGGGCTACATTCTTGAGCAAAAAAATAATTTATTCAGAGTCGGTAAATTACTGATAGAATTCCCTCGAGCCCTCCAATGGGGGGGGGGGTTACCAAGGATCCCCGAAGCTTCCTCAGGTTCATCAATAGATGGACAATTCAAACAATCCTAGATGGGAGATTACAAATAGGGATTAACTTATAAAATATAGAAGACGAGGATTACATGTGGTGATACCCTTGAAGTTACATCTTGCCCACATTCATATTTTTTGAATTATAAACTTGTATATCAACTAGGAAATTTCAAATGTTTGTATTTGTGTTGAAATTTGGTGTGCATGCCTTAATTGGGGATTGACACCCCCACAATATGACGCCCTCTTGACACACTCCATGTAGACGGGGCTCGTCTTGGAGCAAAAGCTGTTTGAGAATGCTTTCGAAGACCCTCGGCCCTTTGGAGAAGTACTTGCTTGAACACTCGTCCAAGCGCACGTAAGATGCTTGTATGATGTTCATGCCAAGACTTTTATTACTATATGAGCCAAAGAGCTTGCCTAGGCGCCCCGGCTGCCTAGACGCCACATGTGGTTCTATCCCTACAAAGGTTCTATGACAAGTGGTAATAGAGAATTTGATAGGGATTGCTTTGTGTTGCTTTGATGTCGTCCAGATAAGAGGTGATGAACAACCAAGCGAAGCAAGACAAAGCTCGTGATCAGTTTGCCCCAAAATTGGGCCATGTGAAATGAAGGACATGGTGTTCGTGTTGGAGACTCGTCTCATCTATCTAGCAATCGACATGGACGAAATCCAATAGCGAGTCGGATCATAGGAATGAATGAGCATTGAAGAGGTGCAAAGCTAAATATCATTGCTCTATGGTCGAGTGGAGACCATGGAGGCGATGATCATAAACCTAAGGAATCGTTGAACGACAAATTGATTGTCATGCGAGATGCCCTCCGAGAGAAGTTCAACAACAAGTTGAAGTTGCTCGAGCGCTGCTCAACAAGCAACCATGGTCATGGAGCCGGTCCATTCCCTAATTGGAGACACATTATAACTATTAATTGTAATAATTCATAAAATAATCATATGATGAAATTGATATTTGTCCCAAGTTCAAATGCCAATATTTATTCTTATGCTTTAATTTTATATTTTATAATTGCATAAGATGCTTAGGGTAAAATTAATAATTTGTATATAAGTCCAATAAATTCTCTTGAAATACTAAGCTTACAATGGACAAGGTTGTGAACCTCAAACATAGTCGTCCATCAATATGAATTAGTAGAACACATGTGATTATTTTGTCCATTTTATTGGAAAATGTTCTTGTGAGAAATAGTTTAAACATTTCTTAAAACATTCGATATAATTGAAATGAAACATTACATTAACTTTGCTCATATTATTAAGGGTTAATATGATTTGTATTTCATATTCATGAGGTTGATGAGTCAAACTTAGAATACTAAGTGTTGAATCTAGGATTCCGAAATTAATTTGATGATCACAAATTTGTGAGAAAACTTAGTTTGTACTAATGAACCTTTTGAATTGATCTATGAAAGACAAGATTTTTATGTTCAGTAAGTGATAGGTCGATCGAGGTTGAAGAATGAACGATCTATACACAAAGAAGACATAAAGAAAAAATCCTAAGTGTGCAGCGGTCGTCCAAAAGATGTGAAGTGGTCGACCGATGTGAAGAACAAAGATTGAAAAAAATGGAGCCAAGTACTGAGCGATCGACCAAAGTTGTTTAGTGGACGATCGAAGATAAAGTTGAACAGGAAAGGTCGCCCGGTGAAGATANTAATACACCAATTCACCCCCCCCCCCTCTTGGTGCCATCCAGATCCTACAAATTTGCGACTGTCGAATTTTCCTCACAAATTGAGAAAAAAATTTCTGACAGAAAAAAAAAATCCCACAAAATTATGACGGATAAACGAACTGTCAGAATTTTTTTTGCCACCAGACAAATGTGGTTTAGAGGATTTCAGGTTTGTTTTATAATTTTATTTAATTGAATGATAATATTTATGTTCTAATTCGTCAAATTTTGAAGGTTGATGTTTGGTGGAATGTCGAGAACAATGAAGGTATGTGAAAAATATTTAACACAGAGCACTCGGTTTTCAAAAAGTTTGTCTTCACTATTATTTTGAAGCACATGCCGCACAAATTAGGCCTAATTGGATTGGCGAGAATGTATGGAACGACTTACTTTTTAAATGGTCCTTTGAGTACTACAAAAATAAACATGAAAAAGCAAAGACTAATCGCGCATCTGAACAAAGTATTTGTCTATATTCGGGTGGTTGTATTTCTAAGGGTACCACCGCTCACAGGATGGTATGTTAAAGTATTCTAATATGTTATGTTAATTTTTTTTATTCCAAATTAATTGTTGATAAAATTTCTTTCAGAAATTAGAGCGCGGTGAAAAATCGACAAAAGTTGAAGTTTTTTTTAGAACTCATCATAGAAAAGATAAGGGTTGGGTTTCAGAATTTGCAAAGAACACATATGTAAGATATTAATATCTCTTAATATTTATTTCAATATTTTATTTCAGCTAATTTTTTATTTACAATTATATTTCAAGAAGGATTTAAAGTGAAACAAGCGGAACATATCACTCAAGTTACACAAGAGGGAGTCACTCCAAAGTCAACTAGAGAAATTTGGAGGGAAATGTCGACACGAACAAAAAATGTGTCTATGGTTTAGGTTCAGCTGTCACTTATGTTGACTTAGGATCTGTAATACCCCCAAAATCAGACCTTGCCACCTGGCAAAAATCTTGACTTTGGAGACGCTACCGTCCTACCTAAGTGACTTCACTTTGACAAATCCATTGGCCCATATCAGATAACAGTAACAACATAAACTAAAATATCCTTTTCCAACATAAAGACTAATAATATGATACATAGTTCCAATAAAACTAGACATCAATAACTAAATCAAATAAACTCCAAGGGACTCCAAATAAAGTTCATCTCTAACAAATGACCAGCAGGACTCAACCAGGATCCTATGCCATGTGCAAAGTAGACCATCACGAGCTGCATCACGAGCTGCATCACGATCAGCACCATCTTCAGTACCAATTAAAAATCAGAGCGACCTGCATAATTGAATTCGCAAGGGAAAACCCATGAGTTGTGACACTCAATATGTAAAGATCATATAGAAGAACATAATAATCAGGGGTCAGTAAGCAAGTAAATCAAACNGCGACCTGCATAATTGAATTCGCAAGGGAAAACCCATGAGTTGTGACACTCAATATGTAAAGATCATATAGAAGAACATAATAATCAGGGGTCAGTAAGCAAGTAAATCAAACCTTTCTACTTTAAAACATTAATCATATGAGACTTCATTACTTAACAATTCGCTCATGATTTCCTTTTCAGTAGCAGTGACATAATCATCTGTACAGTTCATTAGTACTTCTTTTCAATTAATATTGGTGGCATCTTTTAATTCAGTCAATAATGAACATTTACCAATAATGAAGATTCCAGCGATACGTCGTCATAATGGCTAGCTAGGCCATGGGGTCAACCCTAGACCCATTAGTAAGTCTTCATCAGTAAAAATAACAGTAATAGTAGTAGTAGGAATAAATCCCTCAGTCTGCCGGGGCCTTCCTCTTCATGTTACAAATTCAAACACAATCATTATAGCTTTTAATTCTTCATTATCTATTATACTAAATTCACGTGAGAGAAAATACTAGCCCTACCTCAAACAATTTCACTTAATCAATCAATCACTACATCATTCATCTCGGACACGGCCCGCGTCATATGTGACACGGCCCGTGTTGTTTCCGGATTAAGCATGTTCAACACACGCGTTCTAGTCGTGTCTACTAGACCCATCTACACGGACCATGGTAGAGAAACACAGACCGTTTTCTCATCAGTTCTCATCGGACTCATTATTATATTTGGGAAAATAGGCTTCGCACACACCGGAGAGGGACGCGGCCATTTCGAGGCGGTGTTAGGGTTCCGAGAGAATGCGGCGCGTCAGATGTGACGCGGCGTCCTTTCCCGAGAACACAGACCATGTTCAACAGGACGCTCCATTCAGTTTAATCTATCTGAAGGATCTCCCGCCGACACTCGCGACGCAGACCGTGTTAGGGTAACACGGTCCATGTCCGGTTACATCATATTAAATCATTAACTTGATCTCACGAATTCTTTCATTAAAGTCCTATTAACATATCATTAATCTACCGAATATATTCATTAATCATCGTTTAAATCTTGAAAATTACTTTTTCTTAATGATCCTAATTACATACCTCGAAATTTGTTCCTCCCCTCGGTCTGCATGTTGCTGCCTCCTCCTCGCTCCGTAGTTTGCTCACCTTCGTCTTCTCCTCCTAGCACGATTCCCGAGACCAAAGATTCCTCTAAGGGTGAGAGAGAGAGAGAAAGAGAAGAAGAGGGAAGAGAGAGGAGAGATTACCTGGCGGCTAG
>LTAE01012909.1:0-13241 GCA_001647135.1 Pontederia paniculata
CCTAAGAAATCTAATTGATTTCGTGATCCGAAAGGGTGCCCCACCCCTTTTGTCCTCAGGATGTAAGATACAATTTAGATCCCTTATAATGGCCCAGGGGAGGTCATTTGCATTCACAACACCTAAGGTATGCCACAACGTATTACGATGAATAGGGGTGGTGCTTGCATAAACACCAGATAAGAGGAAAGAGAAGATACCTGTGGATACAACTGCATGAATAGCTTGAGGGGTAGTAAGAATAGGTGTAACTTTCACCTGAGATGTCTTCCAAGCAAAGATAATACCACCTGCTGCGCCGGAGCCCTCCTGGAAATGTCCCTTCCAGTCCTTACCAAATCTGCTTATGACTTCCTCAGATCTCTGCTTGGTGGAGTGAGTTTCTAGTAGGATTACCATGTCAGGGCGAAGTTGTGCAACCATTCTCGAGAGGTGATCCCTGACCTTGCTTATGTATGCGCCTCTGCAGTTCCAGGACACAATCTTCATTTAACGGAGTTTTTGCCCTTTCTCTCCGAAAGAGCTGCCACCTGCACATTCGATGAGGATAGTAAGGAAGAAGCGTTATCTACTGAGTGAGCTTTACCTTTCCTGGGGATATTCTGGGGCGCCTTTTTGCTTCTGAAGTTTGGTGTATGGGGATTCTGACGGAGATGTTTGTCCTTCTTTCTATCAGCACAGGGAGGCGGAAGAAGATCTGTGTCCATCTGCTCATCCTCCGAAGGCACCGGTGACAATGATTCTTCCTGCTCCGTTCTCACATATGCATCCGTGAGGCATCCGATCGCCTTGCTGACCATGGCTTCATGCTGGTCCTTCTCCATGGTTGAAGAAGGGTGTGGGTCTGGGGCAGATCTCGGAGATCTGGTACCAAACGGACCAGGGATGTGAGATGGAGAGAGGGAGGAGAAGGAACAAGGGGGCACCGACGATGGCGAGAGTCTCACACGCCTAGGGCAGTTTTGTGAGGAAGATGAATTAAGAGGAGGAAAGTCTTCAAGAGGGAGAGGAGGTGGATAAGAATGCGGGGAAAGGCCACGTGAGAATGGTTGGGGGACAGTGCGGAGTTGAGGCCGTCTGATCCGTTGCGTGTCACGTGGTCTGAATAGTGCTGCGACTCAGAATGTGAGTGGATGACACGTGTCTGCCTGACGGGATCTGTGGCAGATCTGATTACATCTTGACCATTGAGCTGGTTACCGGTGGGAAGTGACGCAAGCCCTTGCTGCGTGGTGGGAAGTGACGCTAGCCCTTGCTGCGTAGTAGGGCTTCTGGAGGATTCTAAATTCGAACGTTGCAGGATAACCGTTGGGGAGTGATCACAGCCGTGCATTAGGCTAGCATCGTTCGGACGATTGAGATCCGGTGGTGACAGTGCTGCAAATCGGTTTGACACCCCGACCGGATGACGGTACTGAACCGGTCCATTCTTTGTTCGAGATCGGCCCCTTTCAGCAGTTGTGCCCGTTTCCGGTAGCCTGCCATCGGATGGTAAAAATCCCTGCCTGCGGAATGAAGAAGATCGGAGCCAAGGTCCGTATAGGAGAACCTTTGTTGGGACAACATCTGCGGCCTGCGATTGAACATTTTCTGCTGGTATTCCTAAGTATTTGGGACAAATTTCCAGGCGGTGCCCCAGCATACCACATCTAAAACAAAATGATGGGAGGTCTTCATAAATGACACGCTGAAAGATCCTACCCCCGTCTGGCGTCCTAATCCATATTCCTTGTTTGATTTGGTTGCTGAGGTCGAGATCGAGGCATACTCTGGTGCATTGATGATCGCCACCTCCATAACCTTCCTCTAGACACAATGGAAGACCGAAGCGAGCAGCGATTCTGAAGATGGACTCCCGATTCGCCAGTTCGTAGGGCAGACCGGGAAATTGAATCCATGTCGGAGCCGTCGTGATTTGATCATCAAGGGGATTAAAGAAAGGCTTGGCTTGTGACACATGGAGAATATGGCCCTTGAGCTTCCATGGATTTTGAGTGAGAACCTGCATACGGTCACTTAAATCATCAAAAATAAACATAAGATGAAAGTTACCCAACTCAGTAATCCGCATTGGAGCCTTAAGACGCCAAAGATGAGATAGATCTGCGCGGAGGGCCTCCAGAGAGACACCGCCCCCGATGAAACGCCCGATCAGGCATCGTTTTAACTCTTCCGATCTCTGCGCTACCTCCTCTGCCGGGATGATAACTTCATCGTTGATCGTCTTTCGAATAGCCTGTAATTGATTTGGAGGGATCTGTAGGAGAGGTCTTTTTTGGTTGCGTACCACTCCTGACCATGTCGGGCGAGAGTTTTGCTGTGGAAGATCAGGGTTTAGAAGAGGTCTTAATGGTGGAAGGAGGGGCGGCAAAGAGTTGTGATCAGGAAGATCGTGGGATTCATGGGGTTCAGGGGGAGAAGGAGAAGGGAGGTTAGGGGGAATGGAGGGGGGGACTGGAGGCTCCATCCCAGATCGTTTCCCCCTCAACAGTTACTTCCGCCTGTCCTCATCTTAAGCTGCCATGAACTCTTGTGTGGCATCTCGCTTGGCAGTCCCTTTTTTTTCTGAGAAGGAATATTCTCTGAACTATTATAGTGATAGTGGTCTTGAACTATAATGGGGAAAACAAAAAAAAATGT
Source organism: Pontederia paniculata (assembly GCA_001647135.1). NCBI lineage: Eukaryota > Viridiplantae > Streptophyta > Magnoliopsida > Commelinales > Pontederiaceae > Pontederia > Pontederia paniculata. The sequence goes on from LTAE01012909.1 coordinate 2,641, forward strand.
TTATACGATCGTTTCTAAGAATGACTTAACAGTACTTTAATACGTCTTGATTTTTCTACTGTACTTTCTTGCAGCATTTCCTGATCAAAGGCAATTGGAAAAATGGGGTACCTTTTTCCGGAGGAACTTTATTACCTTTAATTAAGCACCCCCCACGGCCCCTACTCCTCTCCACGGCAGGCACTTGAGGTTGCCCTTAAACATCAAGCAAAGGCATAAGTTGATGCATCGCTATTATGGATGAGATGATGCAGCTACCGGATCAGTAAATAAATAAGATATTATTGAATTTTGTAGGTTTTATCTGGGTTAATAATTATCACTTTATTAGGGGCACATCATGAACGAGTAATTTTTTGTATAGTTCCTCAGCTTTGCTTAGATTTTACTTTGGTCCCCGAATTTTAATTTGTAACAAATTGATCCTTTAATTTTGTAACTTGCTCGTCGAAAGTTCCTTCACCTAAGATAGCAGATTTTTTCGATTTTCACTCCACGTGGTAAAGCTACGTAAGTAAAAAATAAAAAAATAAAAATATTGACGTGAAATTTAAATATTTTTTGAATAGTCTCTTAACTTTACTCAGTTCTCATTTTGGTCCTCTAACTTTGAATTATAACCAAATGGTCATCTAATTTTAATTTGTAACTAAATGGTCCATCTACTTTATAATACGTTCACCGAAGGTCCCTTTCATATAAAAATAATGGTTTATCAACTTTTTGTCCATGTGAGAATATGAAAAATAATATTTCTAATATCTACACTATTATATGCATTCATGGGAATACGTCAACACAATAAATATTACTTTTCATCTTATATAAAAGTGATTTTTATAATTTTTATTCAAAAAATGATATCGACCGTCATCAAATTTCACCAGCACGTACATCTTTCTCCCAAACTTTGATAGCTGCTGACCTTCTTTTTTCTGATGAAATTTATAAAAAATCACTTACTTTTGCATGAGATGAAAACTAACAATATTTTATATATTTATGTTATTCTCACNATATTAGGAATATTAATTTTCATATTCTCACATGAAAAAAAATTGATAAACCATTATTTTTATATAAAAGTGACCTTCGGTGAACGTATTATAAAGTTGAGGGATCATTTAGTTACAAACTAAAATTAGAGGACCATTTAGTTACAATTCAAAGTTAGGGGATCAAAATGAGAACTGAGTAAAGTTAAGGGACTATTCAAAAAATATTTAAATTCCACGTCAATATTTTTATTTTTTATTTTTTACTTACGTGGTTTTACCACGTGGAATGAAAACCGGAAAAACCTACTATCTTAGGTGAAGGGACTTTCGATGAGCAAGTTACAAAATTAAGAGGTCAATTTGTTACAAATTAAAATTCGGAGATCAAAATGAAATCCGGACAAAATTGAAAGACTATATAAGAAAATTACTCGATCATGAACTCTTTTCAAAGGGAGAAAAAAAAATAGATAGAGCCAAGGAGGATGGAGTTAATGCCACAAAAATGTCACGGGCTTATATTCAGATGCGTGTTTCTAAATTTCATCAATGTATAACAAATTCTTCTAGTTGTACTTTTTTTTTGGTAAGGACACCAAGAAAAGGTTAGATGCAATTCCTGCATGGAGGCGAGAGAATAATTTAGAAGAAGCATGTCTTTGTTTGCGGTCTTGCATATATTTTTGTCACTTGGTTTAAAAAAAATTAGTTCCTCTATAATTAACAAAATATATTCCTCTCTGCACTTGTGAAACCCGTGTGCACTTGGTTTAAAATATATGAATAGATAGTAAGCAGAAAAGAAATGCCATGGTTAAAATCAAAATCTGATACAACATAAAGTGATTTAAGATCCAAAAATCAAACATACATAAGGTTGTTGAAGACTAAAGACAGAGAAACAAAGTAACTTTAGCCGTGATTCAAGCCTGGATCCAGTATCCTTTTCAGAGAGTTTCTGAGGACTACAAATAATTTTAAGGAAACTGTACCAACAATTTTACCACTGTTTTTCTACGAACAGATTGCAGGAGAAATTTAACCAATGTATTTCCCAGATCTAAACTGTTGCATTTCTTCTTTGGATTCCTAATCTTGGAACCTTTCTTCTGAATTTTGTATTACAAGTTCCAAACTTTAAATAAATACATCCAAATGCAGATTTCTTTGTTTTTTCATGTGCTAGAATATGAACAATATAATGTATCAGCCCTATGGCTATCTCCTTTTTGAGTGTTACAATATGAACTATATAAAGAATGAAGTAAGGTGACTATCTTTTAACATATTGATTATAGATGATCAAATTTGGTTGGCACACTTGGTTAGCAGGAGTATATCTCGAGTTGAAAGACCGGGAGCTAGTAGCTCCGAGTTCGAGCTCTGGAGTCATTAATTTGACCACAATAACTATTTTTTTACTTTCGACTCCGAATTAGTCGGATTCTAATAGCTTTAGATATCAAAGGTTCCAAGCGAGTACTAAAAGAAATATACTGATCATAGATAAACAAGAAAAGACACTCCCAAGTCAGTTAACTATTATGCAAAAAAGAATGATTAAAACATGGTTGAAAATTTTGATTGGCACTATGAGAATATATAAATTTATCAATTTGGTGAGTATTATTTGACCACTTCAATTCGAAGATTTGATTAGACATGTATTAATAATTTTGAACATTGTTAAATTTGAATAAAAAAATAATAGAGTTTGATCAACTAGCATTACGTGACTAAGTAATCACGTTGACGCCATAAGAAAATTAACGTTTGCTTATGTTCATAGATATTGTAAACTTCCTTGAAAGACAAAATTATTACGACATTGATAAACAGCCAGCAATCATTTAGTGACTTGTGCATGGAAGTTGGCTTAAAAAAATTACAGCCTTTAATTGCCACTCCAAACAATGTTCTATTGGGTATTTGTGTTATATATTGGGTAATGTAAGGGTTTTTTTTTTCACTTACCTTAAATTATTATTTTTTTGGAAATAACCCCTAAACTAGCTCTCTTGTGTTTCGAAAATATTTTTCACTTTACTCGAGATCATTAATAGTGTTAATTTTTCTATCATCTTGTATTTTTAAATTTATGAAATTATTTTTTTATCCTTAAAAAATAAATCAGGGAAAAACAAAAAAATATGAAAAAAATAGGGGCAGTCACGAGTGCCCTTTTCAACAAAGGAGATTTTCATTAGAATTCGATGTATTTTATACTGTTTATATATTTAAGTATTTAATTTAAGAGTAAAATGGTAATGAAAAATTAACACTATTAGCATGTTGAGTTGAAACATTTATAAAGTTTAGAAGAGTTAAATGGCTAATATTAAATTTTTAAGTATTTTGGAAAGACCATGGACCTCCTCGCTAGGGTCTGCTCCTTCTGTTGGTTGCAACCTCCACCAATTCCTCTACCCCAACACAGCGCAGGGTGAAGATGCTAAAGATTTATATCCCTGACATAATAGGTTAACTTGACTAATCAAGAATATGTACGAATAAGCAAAATATTAGATAATATAAATATCATGAAAGTTTATAAGCGTAGTTGATGTCTCGTCATCTAAACAATGACTGATTAAAGGAATAAAATACTCTATTACAACTCGTAATATTTTGTAAAAAAAAAATCAATAGGACATCTAGTTAAACCATGTGCAACTCATCCATCATGAATATTTATTTCATCCATGTAGATCAATTACTTATAGAATATAATACAGAAGAAACTATTCTCCCATGAGATATGACTCTCAATATGTAAGCCTTAACGATCACAAAGATATAAAATATCTCGATAGAATGAATAATGACATATAAGGGTAATATAATAAGGAATCAATACATTTCAACATTATCTTAATACAATAAGGCAAAAAATAAGGATAAATCTAAGACCAAGATTGAAGACAACTTGATAGAATTAAATCCAATGCTAATATAAACGATAATCACATTTTTTTACTATAAAATATATCTCTTTTATTTTACTTCTCAATATGTGTTTGATGTGTCAAATCTAATAGCAATAAAAATAGAAGTATATTGATTATAAAAGTAATAAAGTGATGAGAGAAAAATATTGTTTCCATGAGGACTACTGTGATCTAACATATTGAATGTCAGATTTGACAAAGAAAATTCAAGTTACAACGAAATTGACTTTTATTATAGATAATAGCAAATTAAAAGATAAGATAAGATTATACAAGATTAATCACATGAGATAAGATAAGATCCGATAAGTTTGAATAATTAGAGTACTTTCTTTTATCACCATGTCATTGAATCAAATTTAGACACAGATCAAATCAAATAATGAACTAAGAAATGCTTAAGTTGTGATCTCCTAAATAAGTACAATCACCTAAATTGTTTTTAGATTAACTAGATGTTCAGCCAAATCTACCTAAATCAATCTAAATATAAGATGTATTATAGTTGCAATTATTGGATTGTTAACCTCTTAGTGAAGTCCAACTAATAGGTCACACAATCTAGGACTCTCAAACAAGTAATCTAGATTGTGACATGGATTACTTTTACTTATATTCAAAGATCAATTTTCTCACGCATTTAGAAGAATAAATTTTGATTACATTTAACAATCAATAATCAAATTAAATGATCACCACACTAATAGAAATCAATAAAATTAACAATCATGTTCTAATTAAATTATTTATTAAGAAAATTCAATCTTAAATGGGGTTCAACAAAGTTCCTTGATAAAAATTGCTCTATAACACCAGAATTAAACAACGCAAAAGGGGAAAGGTTCCCAAACAATAATGAAAAATAGTTGAATCTAACTCTTCAGTAGTTGATCACTAGCACGATTTTCTACCGCATGCACCGAACTTCATACTCCTATTTTAATCTTGATCTCCAGAAATCTCAACAAATTTCTTCAACATCTGGCATCCAACATTCAACATCATTCCTTAAATAGTGACTCCAAGGGTCATATTTATAAAGCAAAGAGTTATTCTAATTTTTCAAGATTAAATTCCATCTCAAACTCCTTTTTTTTTATAAAAGTTAACAAAAAGAACCGTCTTATCCTGGGATCAAATTGGGAATTGGATAAAGTTGATTTGGAAAATGGTTTGAAATCAACTTTTACAAAATCAAGTTTACAATCATGACAGGTGGCCTCAAGATCGTGACTTGAACACGTTATCAATTGTCCATATTGTCATGACTCATGAATAAGATTTCACATCCTTGACCGCAACTAAGTCTTCAAAAGTCCAAATCGTCATGGCTCGTGAACAAGATTTCACGGTCATGACCATTTACATTGATGGTTTCTTTTTCTTGTTCACGATCGTGAAGTTAAATTCATGTATGTGACTTGCTAACTTCACGGTCATGATATGGTATTCACAATCTTCAATTGATCGACTCTCGCTCATGACCGTGTCTTCAACAGTATGATCATTATTATCCATTGTGATATGTGCTTTTACAGTCTTGATGATTCTTGGGATTTTTACTTCTCATGCTCACGATCGTGGTATGGTCTCTTATGGTCATGATTCAAAACTTTTTAATTGTTTTCCTCGTAAATTGATCTCTAAGTGTCTTACATCCTCTCCTTTCGCCTTTCCACACTGTATCTAAGATGCAAAAAAGAAACTTGGGTAGATACTGACTCAACAAAGATTAAAATAAACATCTAAATAAAAAGATGCATGTCATGATCATATTAGTAAAAAGATTGCTAAATATGCTTTGCAAAATATCTTAAAATCTACATGCGTCAAACTCACTCAAGCTTAGAATCTTATTTGCCTTCAAGAAAAAATCAAGGAAGACTATTCCATCATAATCGTCATCTTATAGATCAATACTTTTCTCATACTATCCTTTTACATTTTCATCATAGGAGCATCTCACCTTCATCAGAGCCAAGTTTCATAAATTTTTGAATCTTAAACATCTTTAAATAATTGCAAGTTCAGTCATGTTCATATCTAGTTAAAGCATTAATGATTAATATGACAATATACAACTATCAACTAAGCAAAACTAAGTATTTATATTTGCAAGTTCAAGCCTTCAAGCATTGTTGCACAAGGAAGTTCATGTAACAGGATTTTAGCCGAGGGATCCAAAATCAGTTGGCCTTAGGTCACCATGATTTAAGAGTATGCTATGGGTTTACTTGCAACATTTACAAGTTCTAAATGAATATTCAAACCAAGGTAGTTGGGTTGACACTTAAATATTTCTTCATATTGTACAAGGTGGTCTATGTAGCGGGCTTTCGAACAATGCCTCCCAAGCCAAATGATCTTAGGGTGACAGGTGTTAAGGCACTCCTCGAACTTACTTGCCTAAATTTACCAAGTGCCCAATTAGTACTTAAATATTACATCAACTCCTTTCACTTGAATTTCATAGATCTACAAGATGTCCTTGAGTTTAACATGAGAGATAATTAGATGTTAAATAAGGATTGGTAAGATGTTAGTAGTATTGTTTAATTTTGCAAGTTTTTCAATTTTTTTTTCATTATGGAATGCAGTACATAAGCAAACATGTAGACAGGAAAGCAAACATGAAATATAAGTGTAGAAACACAAAATAAAATTCTGAAATGAATATGATGCATGTTAATGAAAACTCACCCAAGACCCTATACAATGACTCAATAAACAAAAGAAATATTAAAGGAAAAGACATAACCCATGCTAGTCCCGATGAGGCGACAATGGTGATGGAGATACTCCAAGGTTGCACTAGCTAATGTGGTAGTTGTGCATGCAGGCAAATCATGATGTCAGTGCGCTCTTGTTGCATGTGTATCTCTTGAACTCCTCCGGCTAGACAGTTGCTCAGCATGCGTCACCTCTGAGTAGTCTGGAAGTCACTGAAATCAAAAGCTGCAGGAACAACTTGAGGATCCATAAACATCTACTAATACGAGCACTGCAGAGTGGGGTGGCCCGACTTCAGAAGTACTTCCTCCCCTTAGGGAGGGTTGTCGAGGTGGCATAATCTCCTATGGAGGTATCCTAGATAAAGGGGGAAAGACAAAGCTAGTTGGGTTTGGATCTCATCACATTGCATAAGCTTAGAGTGATTCTTGAATCTGAATTTTGGTATCGCTTTGTCAATATAGGTCAGCTTCATTTTGAACATTAATGCTTTTAACAGATAGATGCCTCTTTTCATCAATGTATAGCCATAATGTTGAAGCTTGGAGTGTTCGATGATAGGACTGACAAGACCTCTGATAATTAGGTTGCCATTGTCCTGCTTGGCACTATTTTCGAAGTTTCTAGTGATGAAAGTCACCACATTGATTCCAACGCCCTCCACCATAGCACATAAGAAGAATAACCCAGTCTTATTAGGCAATCCATCACTATCTCTCCACTCACAAATTATATTGGACAAAATTTGATAAGCAACGTGAAATATGGTTAAGCTCTTATTCCCAAGTAATCTCCTTCCAGAAATCAACAACATTGAATTCTTTTAGAACACAACATAGTCCTTCTCGCAAAACTAGTAAATATCATTGAACTCATCCAATGTGAGAGAGAAGCATCTCCTGTACCTACGAAGTTCCACCTTGGAGACTTTGTGGCCTTTGTCCTCCAAATTTGTAGACATGAAAATATTGATAAACTCATGAGTGAGTTCCTTATATGTGTGTCAGGCCTACTGCAGAAAGTGTGCAATACAATGCGATCAAAATAGTAGCATGATATCGTCCCACATACAAAAGAGAACCATCATCTCTTCAAGAGCAAAGAGAGTAGAAGAGAAGTCCATGCAGCCCATCCTAGAATAGTTGTTGTGATGTTCGTCGATGGGGAATGTGATGGATGTTGTCACTCAATCAAGGCGTCATCAACTGGTTCCTCGGCTTGGGGCCTTCTAGTGTGTCATGTCGTTTGTTTTCTCGGTAATGCAGCATAAATGGAGAGAAAATAAATCTCTCAAGAGAGTCATTGTGCTTGTGAAGGGCAGAATCATGGTCATTAAAGTTGTGAGTAACCGCCCTTGTTGAAGGAATCATGGCCATGAAAGTGTCTTGTCATGACTCGTGAAGTAAAAATCAGGATTGTGATTGCCGATGAAGAAGTCACCGCAATGGAGTTTTATAACCCGTGAATTGTTTGAATATCATAGTTGATGAAGAAAATGACTCCGAAAGTCGAGGAAGATTGTTATCGATGTCGTTCACGGACCATGAGTTGTTTGTCACGCCTGTGAAAGTAGTCAGATTCACTGGAGAAGACAAATTGTGAGTTCGTCGGATTTGGAGTAGTCATTGTTGAGTCTTCGAAAGGTGCACTGGAGTAGTCTAGGACATCAATTTGATATCTCTAAGCTTGTAATGGAGATGATGATAGGGATGCATCAATGTTCAATGGTGGGAGTTCCGATGATGGTGGACAATGTCATAGAAGAAGAAAGAGACGAACACAATCTTGTGAGGAGGATCCGTTGAGAGTGTCTGTTGTCTTGGTAGGGCCATTTATTGTCATGAAGAACCTATCATAATGATATAAATAGATATCATGATTGCGTAATCGTGCCTTGTAATTCATGCAAAAAATGGGGTTTATTGGTTGGTTGGATGGTGGGAGTTAGTGGGTGGTGGGATCTTTAATGTTTGACTGCTTGAAGTTTGTGCAAGCTAACCCTTACCATATATTTTCAAACACAAGGGATCACTGTGGTGAGCAAGCGTATCACGATATGTGAACAATAGTGAGAATTATTCTTTAGATGTGCTTCATGTGTGGCATCAAGTGCATGTGATTTTAGTCTTTGAAGTTGTGTTTAGAACCATTTTCATACCTTGAGCTTGAGTCTTTATTTTATACTTAGTTTCCTATTTTTAGTGAGCGCACCACCTGTAATATTCAAATCCTGCTAATTGGTGTATTTGAAACCAATTGTTGCTATTTTATGCTCTCATTTTAGGACTCTACAGAAGAATGAAATTTTCACACCCTCCTATTTTGGGAAATCACATCATAGTAGTTTATATTAGAAAAAGATAAAATGACTAGAAGGCAAAAAAGTCTTGACAACTCGTGATTGGTAAAAGGAATCAAGGGAATATTTTTTAGGCAGGACAAATGGGACATGTGTCAAGTGAAGGCAAAGCATATAAAAAAATGAAAAGGAAGGGAAAGCCAGGGGCATCTCGGCATCGGAAAAAAGCTTTTAGCTGAAAGAGGAGGAGAAGGAGCGGAAGATGAAGTATAGGAGAGAAATGGCAGTGATACTTTCTAACCTCTATTCCTGCATTCGGATGATGAACTATTATAACTAAATATATATTTTGGAGTTAGTCGTTGGGGATGATTAGTTCCGCTTACATTTTGGTTTGAACGAAACGAATTTGCTTAAGATTTTTGTTTTGTTCTTACTTACATTCAAAGAGTTACTTGTTTCCAATGCTAAAGGATTCGAATCAGGAGACTAGTTTCATTTAACTTTCCTGAATTAGATTATATTTGGATTTAAGGAGTGATATGTCTCGGGAGGGAGGAATCCATTATATCTAACTATTTCACAATCCTATAATTCCATTGAATTTGTTGCATGGTTTTGATTCATCAATGGATGGATATGTCACTTCATGACTATGAGAAACTTATTAGTTTTTTTCAAGGTTTAGAGAAATTGGAAGATTAGGAGATCTCCTCTTGTTCATTGAAGATCCAATGATAAACCCCATCATCGAATTTTATTGTGATGACTCAGACATATGTAGGGAGCTATCGATCGTGGGTAAGTCACTAGATTAACCAAGATAGGTTTCAAACATGTGTTCCTAATCTCTGATGCTGGGAGGCTGGGAGATTGTAGTATAGGTTAATGTTGTTCCAAAAGGAATCCATGATTCCTCTCTTCATCAAGACTTCATTGCAACCTATTAACCCTAGGTTCAAATCTGAACTCTCATCCCTGAGGCAGGACAAACTCCATAATTCCATCTATCACTACATTACTAAATCTTCCTATCCATGATTGCTTGTTATTTTGTTTTCTTCTTTAAAATTTATTAAAACACAAACATTAGCTAGTTGATACTCTCTCTTTCCAACAATAGGGTTCATAGTTCAATGACATCATTTCTCTAGGATTAATTTGTTAGATTAGATAGAGTGATTTAGTATCTCCTAATTGCCTTAGTTTCCATATGAATTTGATACCTGATGTACTACAACTGATTGTTGTGTGCTTACAACATCATCATGTTGTCTAAGATTTAAAACTAATAGTCTCTTGTTCATCACTATTATGCATATACACTATCACAACCTTGCATACGTTTGTGTAGGATCACTTGGCACCAAGAGGGGGATGAATTGGTGTAATAAAACTTTAAACCGATTTCACAATAAAAATGTGGAAGTTCAAAATCGATTTATCGTAAAGCTCAAATCGTAAGTTCTCAATCAAGAACAAGTGCAATAATGATATGATAATGCAAGATGATAAGTAAAGCAAGTAAGAGGGAAATGCAAACTCAAGACAAAGAAATTGTTGACGAGGTTCGGCCCCAACTTGGCCTACGTCCCCGCTCCGACTTCTCGACCTCGAGACTGTCGG
>LTAE01012914.1:0-10599 GCA_001647135.1 Pontederia paniculata
CATTGCATCACGGGCCGTAAGTCACCCGTACGGATATCACGATCGCGAGGGTTCACGATCGCGATCCCAACGTGCGATATGCATACTGGTCATGGGCCGTAACAGGGGCGTCACGACCGTGATCGTATGGTTTACGGGTCATGACCTGTGTCATGATCGTGAAGTCGGTCATCACGACCGTGACTCCGATGTCACGGTCGGATGCCGAACGGTTCTCGGTTCTGGACGAAATCTCACGGGTCGTGACATGGGCGTCACGACAGTGAGACGTCCTTCACGGGTCGTGACAAGGGTGTCACGACCGTGAACACGGCCTTCACGGGCCGTTACATTACATCACGACCGTGATGATACATGAAACTTCTGTCCGTCCAGTCGATCCGATTACAATATGAAACCATAAATTCAAACATGCGATTTTAGATGAAAAAGAGACGATAAACTTGAGATTCTGGGCACATGATTGACCAATAACGAGATAGGATTGAAATCATGAATCATAATGATATAAAAGTGGAGAAATATACGATCTAAATCATGAACGACAATTAAGAAACAATAAAAACTGGAGAACAACCCTACACGATCAATAATCCTGGAATTTAAATCTACTAGTGATCCGCCACGGTACAACCTTAAGGCCTAAGCTTCGGTGCCGATTCCTTCACATGTTCTCGTTATTCCTCTGCAGCGGTTCCTCTCCTACAACATTCTCAATTTAGGAGATGATCAATCATCACAGAAGATAGAATTTTTCAGCCTTACCTTGAGACCTTTGGGTAAGGGGCATAGGGAGAAAAAAAAACTAGGGCCGACTAGGTAAAAGAGAATAATATTTCTGAGGGGATGAATTTATAGTTTAGGAATTCAGGTTTTGTGGGCAAATCTGAATTTGTTTCAGATTTAATAATCAATTTCGAAATTAAAATTTTGTTTCCTTCTTGATAGATAAAGAAATATCTTTTTGGGGGAAATACAAATCTTAGGAGATAACTTTTGGGGGAAATAAAATCTGGTTAGGTAGAGATAATTAAGGATAGATTTGGGGAGTTACAATCATTTCCTTATTTTCAAATATAGTGAATATTTTTTATTCACTTTCTTCTATACTATTATTTTTTTTTTTCTAATTCATCCTCCATAAGTTCCATTATTTCTTATTTTCCACCATCGTCCAACTTTCCTTATAAATAATATTTTTCTTATTTTTATGTATTCTCTTTTTTAAGTTTTATTTTTTTAATATATATAATATATATATATATATATATAAAATAAAAACCTTGGCTTATAAATAGTTGGGAAGAGATCTTAAATTCAAATCAAATAATAGCTCGCATTAAATCTAATTATCTTTCTTTTGTATTAAAGTTCTAAATGGTCTATACGTGAAGAAGAGTGTTAAAATATAAATATAAAAATATTATTTTTTCATCTAATTTAACTTGATATTTGATCGAGGTCCTGAGTTCAACATCAATATTATTCGTATTATTTTTTTTTCTTTCTTGGTTATTCATATATTGAACTTTGTACTAGACCAAAGTTACTCACACATAAAGTGAAGTATTAAGAATATAAATACAAAAATAGTTATTTTATTATCGACTTAGACTTTTAAGATTATTGATTGCACATCTAATTTTACAATATACATCGATCCAATTCTGTTTAAGAATGATGCTTATTTAAATCGTGAATAAAATATAAGATTATTTCTATTTTCTTTGCCTAAACTATTGTGAAATTTTATATTTATCTTTCAATTATAAAATCGAGCAAAAGTAAGTTTAAACTTTTTTCGATTGACCAATTTCATCCAAACGTCTAATTTAAAATTTACTCAAATAATTTTAATTTATTAAATCATTAATTTATATTTTTAATTAAAAAATTACTCCACCTTCTCTATTTTTTAATCTCTCTTTTTATTTTTCTCTCTCTCTTCTCCATGAGCGCCGGGGCGAGCTCCTAGAGAGGAGAGAGAAAAAAAAGAAGAGAAAGATAAATTGATAATGTAAAAAATTGAAATAATTTAAATAAATTTAATATTAGATTATTAGATAAAATTGATCAATTGAAAAAATTTAAATTTATTTTTATTCGATTTTATAATTTAGAGATAAATTTAAAATTTTGTGATAGTTCAGGGACCCTAAAATGTAAACCATTCAATTTTCGAACTTAATTAATTAATCAAATTATTTTGTTTTTCAATTATTGCGTTACCAAAATATGTTAAATTTACTAGTGTTACTGTAATGATGGGTCAATTGTTGAGGGTCGTAGGTTCTTGTCTAAGTAATCAAGATTCCGATATGATATAATTATGTTTTTTAGCGCTTTTGAAATATTGTAGAGAACAGCAGTGATGGTTTCGATTATTTTTTTATGTGAAGAGAAGGGAAAATATTTGATTAAATTATAGATTACAAGAATTGAACTCGAATCTTGTGATTTTGAACATAATTCTCAACACGAAACTTTCACATGTCCCTGTATAGTTTAATATTTTATTACTAGGATGTTATATCCTATTTTTTTATGACGATACTATCCAAATTTTAAGGGACTTTTTTTATTTTGCTTATAAATAGTTTAAAATTATTTATAAATTAATTTTATTTTTTTATATAAATTTGATAATAGAAAATTATATTTATAAGTTGTTAAGGTGTTGAAAAAAATAAGTAATTTTTTTTGCTTATTTTTAAAATTGTTAGCTAATTTTTTTAACTAACCATATTACTCTTTTATTCATTTTTTAATATTATTATCATATAACTTCAAGAGTATCTTAGCCAATATTTATTTTAGTAAATCTTTTAACTATTTATTGATATTATTAGCATTTTTATCCAAACATATAATTACTTATATTTTAAAAATATACTTTAACATTTAAAATACTTATCAAATTAATATTTATTAAATATTTTCTGTAAGCTAAGTAAAACAAGTCTTAAGTTTTAGAAAACTATATTCATGATTTTACGTGGACCACTTGTGGTTGGCGGACAATTAAATGAGTTCGACCTAATAAAATTGTGTCATAAGTAAAATGCGCTACACACGAGAAATAATGCATGTGAAATGTACTATGTGTACCTATCGTACTTGTTAAGGAAATAACTTATAAGTTAAAAAATAAGTAAGATTCTCTATTTATTTTAAAATAAGATCGTTGGCTTATTTTTTTAAATAATATATTACTTTTATATTAGTATCATATAATATTTTTTGTTTATCTTATCTTTCCTCTTTTCATTTTTATTAAATATAAACAAATCATCATTTTAAAATAAAAATATTTTTTTAATAATTTTATAAATTATAAATCTAATATTAAATTACAATATTAAGATTTTTTTATATAAATTCTCTAATATAATTAAACTAAATTAACTTCAAAAGTATTTTACTAAATATTTATTTTAATAGATATTGCATCTATTGATATTATAAACTTTTTTTTATTAAAATACATAACTACTTATATTTTTTAAAAAATTAGCACCTAAAATATTTATCGTTATCAGATATTTTTTATTGTAAGTCAAAGAGGCTCACAATGCACACATTATATAAAATTCACAATCGACAATTTGATCAAGCGCATTATGTATGCATTTGGGAGTGTTTCCTACCTAAAGTCAATTTGAGATGCTGAACATGATCAGAACCTATTATCAATGTAGGTTTTAATTTTAACCCACATAATGTCCTGACAAAAAATTATGTATTTTTTATATCGAATGAATTTATTTAGTTTAAAGTTAAAGTTTACTTTAAAATACTTTTGCAAAAAAAAAAAATTAAATGCTTGAAAATAGTTGGTTCTACACTTCTACTTTAAAGAAATATAACTGATATTAAATATTAAAATAAAGAAAAAAATCAATCAAATCCGAGAATTCTATTATCTTCATTCTCACCAAATTAAATTTTGGTCAGGTAGGTTACCCTCTGCATGCATATCCGTTTGCTAATTAATTAATTAATGATATATTATTTCTGATTTTTCTTTTCGATTTGTTTTCGGCTGCTTGGTATCGTTCAACAGCATGAGGGGTTTCAAATTTCCAAAGTACAGTGACCCACAATTATATTGTAAATTTTGAACTTTTCGAAGTTCAAATTTTATATGTGAGACTTATTGGAAATCTTTATTACTCATAATAATAATAATAATAATAATAATAATAATAATAATAATAATAATAATAATAATAATAATAATAATAATAATAATAATAATAATAATAATAATAATAATAATAATAATAATAATAATAATAAATTATTATTCTTATTATTATTATTATTATTTTCGTGTTAAGTCTGACAATAATGTAAGAAAGGCCTAATATTGTATCAAATCAGCCGCGAAAAATCTCACTGATAATAAATAAAACTTATGTATTTTTTTTCTGATGTCACAAAAGTAGCATAAGTGTAATATTATGTATGCAACTTTAATGGTGTGTTTGAATCGAGGGTAATAGAGGGTAAGGGAGGGGAGGATAATAATTAACCTTATTTGGATAGTACTTTTTTGAAGAGGAAAGTTAAAAATTAACCTTCTTCCCCCTCCTACCTAACTGAAAAATATTACCTCCAAATTGGGGTTGAATGGAGAGTAAAAAATTTTACCCTCCATTTCCTTCCCTTCCATTATCTTTCCCTCCCCTCCCTTTTCTTCCACTCTTATATCCAAACAGATAAGGATGGATTTGTAAATGAACTCCATGCATTCTCATGCATGTCATATGTATGATGTACTTATTGATAAAGTTCAATCCCCTTCCCGGCAACAGGTGCATGCTCAGCAATTTTGGATTACAGATTCAGAAATAAATATGGAAGTTCACATGAATAGAAGAGGAAAAAAAGCTCCAATATTGATTCAAGAACCAGCAAAGTCACACACACTAAATTTAATGCAAACTGATAGATCTTTGATTATATGCAAGTCTAAAAGATTAAAAGAGTAATAACTATAACATAAATGTCATGTAGAAAAACTATATAGTAGTAACTTACATCAGTATCAACTCCTTCAAACTTGTGCAGATTGACAATGAATTCGGAAAATGCACTCAAACTAGCTCTATGTATAACGTGCAACAAAATGGTCGATATCCATCTGTGCATCTTTCTTATTCCGCCAGTTAATTACTACGAGAAGCAGGAAATGTTCAGGTTACCAATGCTTTTATTCCAAATTACGTCGTACAGTGTGCAGTCAGGAATATGTATGTTTGTAGTTTGCAGTAGTCATATTTCTGATCACCAACATGGATGCATCTGCCTAGAATGAAGGAGACCAGCTGCTTTATGCAGTTGGTACACTTGCAGGCGACTGCTGCTGTTAAAGTTCTGCATATGAAAGGAGAGCATTGTAGTTTGCTGAGGAACAGACTGTGATGATCCATTGTTTTGGCAGTAGTACTGCTGGCTGTTCCTTGCATGCGTACACGGTTGAGTTAATGTGCTGGTGGCATCTGAGATTTGGAGGGGAAATGTCAATATTTCTTCAGGATCAGATGAAGGCCAAGGATTTGCTGACAGCAGAGAGAGAGCAACAGGAAGATCCAGACCTTTTTCTAAGTTGGAAGCTGATGAAACTACTGAGGAGACTGGAGATAACAAAACACAATCCAGTTTAAATATAAGGAAATAAATGTCTGTTTGGTTATCCAATTTTATGTATATATTATTTTATTTAAAAGGTTATTTACATTTAACTTCTGTACACTAGGTTGCATTTTCACTTCCACCTAATAGACTAGCTAGGATTTAGCACTTACCTCTTCCAAACTATCAATTTTTTTTGCTTACCCCTTTGTCAGTATTTTCGTTAACTTTTTCTTTCTTATTTTTGTAATTACACTTATTCCCCCTATTATCATATGCAAAATATATTTAAAAATAAATATAAAATAATAGTTAGAAATTCAAAGTAAAAAGCAAAAACGATAAATACATCTTTTTACATTTTTTTTTCTTTTCTTTTCAGATGGCAATGAAGGTTTTACATGTAATTAGACAAATACAAAAAAAAAAAATAGAATTTATCAAATCTTGATGTTGGTGCAAAATAAAATTTTAAGAAATATATCATAATTCTAGAGAGGTTAATAAAAGTAACCCATATTTAAAACTAATTTATTTTGATTTATAGAAAATATTTTCAAGTAACACCAGAAAAGAAAAAAAAACTTAAAAGTTGTTTCTCCATTATTTTTTTCCATCTCTCTCTCTCTCTCTCTCTCTCTCTCTCTCTCTCTCTCTCTCTCTCTCTCATATCCCTTATTTTTTTCTATTTTCCTTCGATCTTTCGTCCTATGGTTGAGCATCCATTTCTCTCTTTTTCTCTTTCAACCTCTCTCCTCTTTTTATTTTCATTTTTAAAAATATAAATAAAGATATTACTCTCTTAATGACTTAAATTTTTATAATTAATGATAACAAATTTAATTTCATAAGATATTAGAGTAAGATATTTTGAATTCAAATCTCGATGAAACTTATATTTAAAATTAATTTTCTCTTCTAATCATCTATGTGTTGAAGTTTGGATGAGACCAAAATTTTTAGCAATCCATGCATATAAGTTTTTGAAATTATTAGTAACATATCTAATTTCACAAGTTTTCCTCTACCACTCAATATATGTTACATATTTTATTTGAATTAAATAATTAATTCAAGTATCTTGGTTCCTTCTTGCATTCAGTTTGAAACATTTGTAAGGACAGAAAAATAGTTTGATTTCCTTGGTTATTTAGAAAATACAAAAAAATACTCTTCTCAAACATATTTTCTTAGTGTCAGAAAAAAAAACATTTTTAATGATAAAAAATAAAAAAAATATTTCCTAGAATCAACTTTTAATATATGCGAAAAAGAAAGGTATATAAGGTCTCGAGTTTTTATGAGTCAAGTGATCAGTTTTTAATCACAAAGATTTGAATTTTATTGTACGCTAGATTAAAAATATATTATAGACTCTTTAGCCCCTTAATATATTACTATTAATGAAAAAAACTGCTTTGAATGCTAAAATATAATTGATATGAAAAGTTGCATACTTTGGTTCAGCACTCCTGCAGTACCTCCTTTGAGTGGTAGGATTCTCTCTACTTCACTGTTAAGAGCAGTCCAACCAGTCGAATATTGCTGTGCATTGCACGCGGGGAGGTGTTCAACTTCATGACCTCCTGCATTTTTCACCAATGGTGGCCAACTTCTTGTTTGTGGGAGCTTAGAATCGTACAAGAATCCCCATGCAGATGATCTTGCACCATGAAGAGCACTCTTATCCCGCTGAAAGCTAATCTGATTTGTATCATCATCCTCATCATCTGCATCAATTAATGAATGACCCATGCAAAAGCTAATAAGCACTTGGTGACATGCAGCAACCTTTGATCTGAGCACGTACGTTACAAATAAGATAAACGTACCATAAGTCGATACGGTAAAGATTGATGAACAGAACGAGATCATGTCGGGTTGAGGTTTGCGGCGCCGCGCGTTGTGGTCAGACAAGCGCTTGCGGCAGCTTCTCTTCTCCTGATCAAACTCCAACAGCTCATGGAACCTGCAAGCATGCACAACAGTTAAACGATGCTGAGAACTGCACATAAAATTGTTCAGAATGAGGAAGCGTTCAATTCAAAGTGCCGCCCACCTGCTGCACTGCTGACAGAAACGGCGCTCCTCGCCGGCGACGATGACTCGGGGGCACTTGGTGTGGACTTCACAGACCCTGTGCTTCCGGTAGTACTCCTTGGCTGCGCTGAGCTCGACTTCACATCCTTCAACCTGGCAGTAAACCTGCTGCTGCAAACCCTGATCGCATTTTCTAGGCTTCTTGGAAACCACCGCAGCCGACTGGTCCGCCGGCGTGACGTCCTCGAAGTAGGTCCTCTTTCCGAGCTTCAGACCGAGGGGTGGCGACGTCGACGTCTCTTCCTCCACGGTCGCCAGAGAAGAGTACTCCGCATCCTGAAAGATTAGTGCACTGCCGTTGTGATTGACGTCGACCTCGAACTCCAGCACTGGCGATGGCACCACCGCCACGTCTGGGAATCTTAGCGAGGAACCAGAGCTGGAGGTGGAAGCACCCGCGGCCCAGCTGCCATCGCCGCCGGCGCCTGGTGAATTGTACTCCCCAGCATCGCAGGGCAGTGCACTGTCCCAGTCCCACAAGGAGGGAGTTCTGGCATTCCACTCCATTCCCAGAACAATTATTGTTAATGATCAATGCACTCAAACTTTGCCGTTTACGAAGCACCTAAGAAACGAAGGAAGGTGGCAAATTATATATCAGAAAAGATTATATATACGTACATGAATCAAGACACCCTTAAAACAACATTACAACGCCATTAGTGTCATCTATATGTGTACGGTATACCTTGTTATCAGTTTGATCTCTCGGATGAATACAATGTTATAGAGTTGGTATTAGATATGGGGACCAGAGATGGTTCTAACATGCATGCATACATGCCTTGTATTTAGAGCATGCTTAATAATTAACATTTCGATCCATGCTTTATGAATTTAATAATGATGTATCCTGATATATCATGTACTTTATTTATTAAATTATTGAATCTAAAATTTACGGTTGAAAAAATAAATAAATAATAAAAATATTAAATAAATTAATTGTAAATCTCAAATTTAATGATTTAACATATAAAATACATGGTGTACTCGGATACATCATTATTAAACTCATATTTTATATATAGATTTGGAGGCAATTTTTACCTTTTATTATACTCTTCTCTTTTTGGTACGCTTTTTCTTAATTTCTTGGAGACCTATTAGGAGTCCCGACCCTAAGTAAATACACTTAAGAATAAGAAAAAAAGAAATGGTTAGAAATAAAGAATATTAAGTATTAATATGATATATATATATATATATATATAATATATATATAGTGTATGCAATATACTTCCTTAACCCTTAAGATTAATAAAATATGATATATGTTACATACAACATACGCTGTAGACTTCTGATTATTCATCTGCTATCAATTTGTATCAGAGACCTCTATTGTTACATCATCTTTATTTACAAGCTTAATTAATGCAAATTATCACTGTTTGTTATCGGTTTAATCACTGATATATCATTAATTAGCAAATACGTACACATGCATGTTATTAGTTAATAGGTGGTAAAAGCCTAAGTGTTTATCTCTGCACAGCATGCGTAAAATATCAATATAATCGAAAAGATATCGCACATATATGCATGTGTTCTACCGAGAGATGGGAATTCAGTGTACGTCGGCTGTAACGTGTACAAAGGGCAACCACAAGAAAATATAAATTAATATGATCATACTTCAATTATATTAACACATTAAGAGAAAGTTCATAGTAATATACACGTTGTGTAACGACCTCAGACTTTATATTTGTTAATTATTTGAGGCTGGTTAATGCCAAATACATGGGCTCGATACTATTCGCAATGTGACTAAAACCTGTGTTCGTCAATTCATGTTAGATTCACTAATTTAATTGGGTTACTGCAACATCCGTACCAATTGTATATCAGAAAATAGGAGAAAATGCCGCAAACAAATAATTAAATCTTGTTATTTTTTGTAATGTGTGAACCGCATTTGAGAACCTTGAGGTAAGCGGTTTTGTATACACAAGGTGCAATTTTTTATGGATAGTTTAAGAGACCTTGTGGTATGCCTCCAATTGCATATGGTCTTGCTACAAATATAGAAATGGTGTCAAATAGTTATGAGATGTTGCTCTCGAATAAATCGTCTAAATGCGAATCTAATTAAAGAGGTCTTGTCTAAGTCCACTACTATACGTGAGAAAATTTAATTAAGTCAGAACCGAATTCGACCTTTTGAGGGTGGCGACAATAACAATGTGCTAGCTATCATTATTATTATATTAATTAATTAAGTTGGTCAATCAATGTATTTAATTAATTAACTAAACCTTTTTTCGGTGAGAAATTATTTAAAATCTTGTTAAGAGGAAGTCATTCATGGTTGATCTCGAGACCGTACGAGGCATGAGATTCCGAAAAAAGAGTAAAAAGTTTGAGCTTCTCTAATTCAGTTCACTTGATGTTTATAATTTAGTAAAAAATGAAATGATACTTAATTGTTTTTTATGAAAATAATTTTAAGAAAGTGATTCATCTTCAGTAGATAATTTGAAATTTAACAAGAAAATGATAGTGAGAAAAATAAATTTCTATTTAAAAAAGGGGAAAAAAATTCTTGACTATTTTGTATTACCAAATAGCAACAGCCAAGAAGTACTAGTCAAGATTTTATTTTTCAGAACAAAATAATCCCAAAATGTCAGAAATAAATCTCAGAGTTCGAGTTCGCATATAGTTAAAAAATGTTTAGTTATAAAAAACGTTTCATTCCAAAGTTTAACAAGTTGAACAAAGCCATGTTGGTTTAGAAGTAATGCAAAGGATGAATAACAAATCATGTTCAAATTATTCAAACACGAGGAGAGAACTTAAGTTCGAAATTTTATATATATATATATATATATATATATATATATATATATTTCATGT
>LTAE01012915.1:0-13230 GCA_001647135.1 Pontederia paniculata
GATAGAAAGCCTTAGTTCCCCTTCTAAGATTCGAGTGAGGAATCTTGAATAGAAGAGATTGAGAGTTCTATGCAAACTGTAAGACGTTGTCTCCTTGTCCTCGTGCAAGAAAGGAGAAGTTTGTAAGGGAGCTTTCGCCCTTGAAGAAGGAGTTAGTGATCTCCGGAGGTCTCGGGTGCGAGAAGACCGGAGCGGGGACGTAGGCTAGGAGTTCGGCCGAACCTCGTCAACAAACATTGTGTTTGTGCGCTTTTTTGTTCTTCTCTGCTCTCTATTCTCTCTACTTGTTTACATTTGCATCTGTATCCTTCCGCAAATATAACTCATCTAGTATAATAAAATAAGAAAAGTTTTATACACCATTTCACCCCCCTTTTGGTGTCATCCAGATCCTTCATAACACATACCTCGATTTATTAATCCATCATTTTTCTATAGTCTTCTTCTCCGAACTAGATGGTGGCGGTGCTTTTCTTTCTTTCCTTTTTCTCTTTCCTTTCTCTTTCTTTCTTTTCCATTTCTGTTCTTTTCCTCTCCGAATCTTCTTCCCCTCTTTTTTTTTCCTCTCCTGTTTCTGTGCTGCCGGGAATGGGAGGTGTGCTCCTCCTTTTGTAGCACACCTCCCCTCCTCTCATTGGATGAGAGGAAAGGTGAGGAGCACCCCCGCCTCACAATGAGGTGGTGGTTTTGTTTATTTTTTTATATTTTTTAAGCTAGATGTTCCATTCTACCCCCCTTAAATAAAAATTCATCCTTGAATTTTCTCGATCAATAAATATTATTATGTTTCCATGACACTATTCTGATTATTAGAATTATCTATCTTTTTCAGAAATTGTAAATGTGTATCTACTTTGGACACCGTGATAATATCTATTAATAGTGACGAAATCATAAGTGACACCATCATGTTGAGGAGAACTTATAGTTTACTATTATTAGTGATCGTTCTTTTTGTCTATATATAATCGTAAACATTTTTTCTAGGTTATTGATACTTACGATAAATTTTGATATGCTTTTTTATGTTAAATCTCATGACTCCTGTGTCGGTGAGATTTTCAATAAATTATGATCTTCGATTTCAGAGATTCATTTTTTGTTTTCCTTGGTCATTGTGACTTTTTTTTTCTAAAGTCTCCATTTTTCATTTGAGTCTTCTCAATAACGATAGGTCCAATAAATTTCTTCAAGCACACATTGTTCCTAACACATAAGAGATTTATAAAAAGGTTCTATACATGCTTCCGCTGTGCTACTATGATATTTACCTTTCTTTTAAATGGAAACCCCATATGTTCTTTATGACAAGATAAAAATCTTATATATGAATTATAGCTCTTGCTTTTGGGCTTCGTCAATTTTTTTTTCATAAGGTCATATTATGACATCAACACTGATCTTTCTCTCGAATAAAGTTTGGGCTACATTTTTCAATGATCTTCAATAAGCTCTAATGACATATCCTTGACATGTTTTCGATTTTTTTTTACTCAACGCTTCGATAGCTAAGTTTGCTTTATTTGCTTGACGTTGGATAGAAAATTCATTTTCTTTGAAAAACTTTAACCTTCGTGTTTTCCCTATGTTCAACTCTTATTGGGAGAAATTATACTTTGATTCTCTATGGTCAATTTACACTTCGAATTATCTACTCTATATGAGCAATCTTGTCATATCTATAATGCAATCATTATGATGGTTTGCCCTACATCTTGGAATAATTTTTTTCCACACTTCTTCCATTACCTTGAAGAATATCCATCCTTTCTGACTAAAATAGTATTTATTTTAATTTGATGGCACCATCATTACGTAGCTGGAGTATTCATCATTATAAGATGCAATTTATCAATGTTGACAAAATCATTAGTCATGTCTTCAATTATTGATTACTAACCTCGCATCCTTTAGTACATAAGAGTTTCTCTTTTTTTTAGCTTCAAAGATAAATTTTCTATATCATTATCAGTTTTTTGAGTAAGACATGATTACATAGTACAACATTTTTTCTTGATGATCATTTTGTTTCACATTCTATAATTAATAAATATTCTAAGTGATTCGTCTTCCTTCTTTATGATTTGGACTAGTGCATCCTATAAGGATACACTCGATGAAATGAAGTCTTTGCCAACTAGTTCTTAAAATTAGATCTTTAACTTGTTCATCTCCATCTATGTAATACAATACAACAACTTCATAACTCATGCGATCTTTGCAAAAATTAATGCCAAACCCAACATCTATTTCTGATTATAATCCCGAAATTCTATCAGGAATGCATTTGGAGAGTTTAACTATATCAATTCAATCAACTTATTAATTAAGCATCGCTAATGATCACATTTGTCATCAATATGTGTCATGACACCTAGAGCATTAGGTGAGCCTTCAGTCGTAATTGCAATAATAATAACATTATTATTTTTTATTAGCATCAATATCATGGTGAGATATTCAGTCGATAGCCGATATATCGTAGTAATCTACCATCGGTAGTACTACTAATCAATATTTGGAACATCAAATAATGTATCTCCTTGTCGATACATTACTTATCAAAATTAATTTCAATAGCTCAAGTTCAACATTCAATACTAAGTATGAATGACACCCGAGTCATACAATACATTAATATAGCGATTAGTAATCTAAAACATTACCCTAATCACTTTATTTGAGATACGCATCACTTTGACCCTCATTTTGTCCTTCATATTTTTTTTTCATTGATGAAGTTCATTCTACAATGACAATGACAATAATGTCACTTAAGACCTTTACATTCAATGCTCAGTTGAGTCTCTCAATGGACTCATTTGTCTTGCCCATCTTAAGTTTTTTTCCTACAAGACTATACTTCATTAGGAAAAACTTATTTATATACTTGTTCCATAATAATTTATTTATTTAAAATTAACAAATTTTCATTTTATTTCACTCCTTGATGTGACACAAAAATTAATTCTTTTAAGTTGCCTTTAGTAACTCATCTCAAATGAGCCAATCTTTGTTGGCAAATCTTGTTCTTCAACTTTGAGTTTGATCGATATACTCTATTCTCCATGAATAGATGTGGATTTGCCTTCATAAACATATTTTTTTTAAGATTTTGTAACATTTATTTTCATTGGGTACCAGTCTCGAAATATTTACGAGAAATGAATCTCAATCACGTCACAACATAAAATCTATTTCTATACTTATCATTTATCCATAACTATATTTCACCATGTATTACAGGGTTAACAATTCAATATAAACATGATGACTTACCACAATGCATTAACAATCTTTGATGGATGCTCATGACGATTGCACATGGACTTTGGAATTTTCAACATTAGAGAATCAATTCATAAATCACAATTATAATCCCGAAATCTTAGGTCCTGGCTCTATAACACAATTGATTCATTTTATTTTCAACTTAAACTAACAATGACTCGCGAACCTTAATATTTTGACCTTGAGAATTTATATAATAAGTATTTTACTATAAACTTTATAACCAATATATGTATATATAACTTTAGACTTTACAATAAGAAAATATCGATTAAGTTTCCTAACAACATGTCATGGCCTGATAATTCAATATTATAAGTTTTATCCTTAGCCTTTCACTTTCAATAACTTTATAAATCCATATTTAGGAAACTTAACATCCTCGATGTATGAACCATAATATTAGGCTCTATTATACTTAGGAACTTGAACAAT
Organism: Pontederia paniculata; assembly: GCA_001647135.1. Classification (NCBI taxonomy): domain Eukaryota; kingdom Viridiplantae; phylum Streptophyta; class Magnoliopsida; order Commelinales; family Pontederiaceae; genus Pontederia; species Pontederia paniculata. The sequence goes on from LTAE01012915.1 coordinate 3,727, forward strand.
CACAACTTACATAGTAGACTTTAATTTTTTTTTAACTCTATGTTATGAGCCTTTCCATTTGGTTCTTATACCAAACTCTAACGCCCCAAAATCTAGCCTAGACAAGCGACCAAATCGATATTCGACACGTGGTTAGGTGGTCCCTGAAGCGCTACAACAATAAACAATATATGATATGGAACTATAATCAACGAAAAATTTGTTATAACAAAATATAATTTCTATATGACTCAATAAAATACAAAACTTACATATACCATGTGCAATCTTTACGTCAAGAGCAGTGCCACCGCGATTCATTATTCTTGATTACCTGCACGGATTCAGAATGCAAGAGAAATCCATCCTGGTTAGTCGTATGTGACAATCATATTTATTTTAGAGACCTAATATTAGTCTCAAAAGATCATATCAATAAATGTACATTTCAATATTAGTAATATACTAGGTGTGTCAACTATCCTAGCATAATCAATAACTTTCAATGTACTCATTTTTATTTAAAAATTTATGAAAATTATTATCATTTACGATAACAATATGCTAATGTGTTCATTACTCTAGCATGATATAATCCTATGTTTCATCAATATGAATCAATATCAATAAGCTAGATGTGTCTCATACTCTAGGATGATCAATATCACTTGTCGGTATTGACTCTAATTAGTACATTATGAAGAACATTATTATTCTTATTCAATCTTATCAATAATTAATGTTTGATCTTTACAATTATTAATAATGTCGTGAGCATCAATAAGTACCCGTAGGTACACAATGTGTCAATATCAATGATCAATAGCTCATAATCAGTCAATAACAAATGAAGTTTATCTTTTAATTCATTTTCTTAATCAATGTTCAATCTTTACAATTATCAATAAAGTTATGGCATCAATTAGTACTCGTGGTACACAATGTATCAATACCAACGATCAATGGCTAATAACAATCAATAATAAATGAAGTTTATTTTTTACTTCATTTTCCTGATCATATATCATATGATATTTTGGAAGTCCCTACTATGACTTCCTAAAATCGTCCCCATATATCCGTCCTCAATAATCTCTCTTGATATGTCATATGATATTTATCGATATTCAATAATTCAATCAATCAATCAATTAATGTGTCCATTTATCAATGTATTGAAAATAATGGTCATCTCGATGTCAATAAGGCTGGCCAAGCCTGGGTAACACATAGTGCCCACAATACCCCACGTATGGGTCATAGATCAATGATTTGGCAATATTCCGGAATGAGAGTAGCACCCTACATTATGATCAATGATTTAGGAAATCTAGGGATGAGATCTGCACCCCACAATACAATCCATCGAGATTCCAATCTTCAATAAGCCAACTATAATCACAATCAATTGTTATCAATTTTAAAGCCTAATTATGACTATACATGTAATAACGCTTCTAGGTGTGGTTCAATCAATTCTATAATCAATACTAGAAGCATAATATAATCATCAATACATAACATGAAATTATTCAATAAATAATATTTTATCATAATCATGATTTACTATAAAATATGAATTTCAATAATTTTAATAGTATCAATAGGGAGATTAAAATTAGTTAATATTATTTAACATTTATCAATAATCAATTATCAATTAACAACAATAATTATCAATAATGATTATTACTTGGTAATTATCAATCGATAATTAAATATATTCAATAATCAATTAAATCATTATTAAAAGTATAATCGATTCTCCGATGCATTATGAGCAATCCGTAGAACAATTCAAACTCATGACACTAAGATTTTTAATAACATACTTTATAATAAAATCAATAGTAACTTGCAATTTCTATTATCCTCATTATACACAGTAAATCATGTATCGATGCCGTTACGAATTACTCATAACGATAAACATTTAACAATAAATGGATCCCTACTGCATATCTCGATGTATTAGTCCATCATTCTTCTGCAGTCTTCTTCTCCGAACTAGATGGCGGTGGTGCTTTACTTTGTTTCCTTTTCTTTTCTTTTTCCTTTTCTCTTTCCTTTCTCCTTCTTTCTTCTCCATTTATTTTCTTTTCCTCTCCAATTCTTCTTCCCCTCTCCTTTTTTCCTCTCCCGTTTCTGTGCTGCTGGGAATGGGAGGTGTGCTCCTCCTTTTATAGCCCACCTCCCCTCCTCTCATTGGATGAGAGGAGAGGTGAGGATCATCCCCACCTCACAATGAGGCGGTGGTTTTGTTTATCTTTTTATATTTTTTTAACCAGATGTTACACTAGAAATGCTCAACCACTCGTACAAAACCTTTAGCGGGCTATGGTCAAACCATAGCAATGCTCGACCAATCGTAATTGCACATGTTTCTAGATGCTATATTTTAATTATTTTATTTCATTGACGATGTGTCGTATGATGCTATGTTTATTTGTTTTATAAATTATTGACCTAATATGTTATGTTTCATGTTCTCATTGTAGAAACCTTAATTGATGATTGTAATTCACTTAAGCATCAAATTGCATGTTCATATGTAATTAGGTTAAAATATGCAAGATTACTTATCATATTTGATGTATTGTAAAGAAGATGAAACATTGAAAAATTTAGTCGTGATGCATCGATTAAGAGGGAAGTAGTCTATGACACTTTCTGAAAAGTTATGTAATAATTTGTACTTCTCAAATAGGCCTTAAAGGAGGGTTGGCTTAGATAGCCATTAATGTATTGATATTATCTAAGGACTCTTCAATATAAAGATAATCATTTCCATAAGATTTTGTTAGTGATATGAGTCAAAAGGAATTTTAATGGATCATATGACTAAGATGCAAAAATGTAAACTATGTTGAACAAGAACATAAGATGTTTTGTCATTTTTGTGATAATCAACCCCGTCATAGTTGACCGTTAGCCATCATGAGGGGGTTAATATAGTCAAATCACTAATTCAAATACAAATAATAGAACGTTGCGAAAACATGATAAGGAATATAAGCCAAGTCATTGATTTTCCAAAAATTCAGCCTGACCTTGGCGTAAAATGGATAAGTGGCAAAAATTGCCCATGGATACAAGGTAATATAACATTAAATATAGATCAAAATAAGATCATAGAAGGGACAACTGCACCCAAAAATATAAATTGTGAGCAGAGGAGCACGATGGCTCATCAACAATATTCAATAAAGGGAGAACAAAGGTCCTCTTGAATCCACTTGTGGGATATAACATATAAATCTAAATCCGTAAGGCCACTAAGGATTAATAATAAGAATCAAAGTTAGGAACTATACAAAAATGTTCTACTCATATAAATGCTTATAAATCTGTGCTTATCACATAATAGATCTAGCAATCATCACTTGAAAAAAAATGAGAGGTCAACATAAAATTGCTCAACGAATGGAGGGAACACAATATCGAAACCGATAAAACTGAAGCCCACAATGCAATACAATAAAACCATGCAATGTATGCCATGTAAAATATTTGTCCATCTTAGATATAAAAAAAGTATTGTAAAGGAGGAAGGATCCCTTAGTAAGATCGTACAGTCAATACAGATCCTAAGTGAGTTGTTGTGCGGACTCAGGCTTGTCAATCATAGGTGGACCTAATAGTTTACTTACATAGACATTGTCCACATAGGGATGCAGTAGTATGCTAGGATCTAATCATTTTCTGCTATGAACAGGTCTTATAGTTGCCGCACCTACTCGGAGTTGATAATTCTTCGATAATATGCAAAATCATGCCGCGAGACAATTTTTATAATGAAAATTGATATGTGTATGAATGTCAATGCATCTCCAAAGAAGATCTAGCATAAGAGATTAATACATGAAAATCTCATCAATTCTATAAAAATCAAGAATTCGAGAAAACTCATAAAAATTCATTCTAAGAAATCCATAAGGAGAATAGTGCCATAAATTGCATGAATCTTAGCATGACATAAATAATTTAAAACAATGAATTTAGTCATTCACTTTAAATGATGCAAACAATCACATGTACGTATCAATCCATACAAAAAAGGCGCGTTACCTCAATGTATGGCTATGGTTTGCTACTTGAGTATACGTAAAGTTATTGTGGTAATTCCACTCATTGAGTCAGTTTATGCTCACTCCTCATTTCCCTTTTGCAGGTGATGATTGCTAGCTCTGTTATGTGATGAGAATGGGTTGTGGATGTATTTGAGTGTGGTCGAGTACTAACTTAGTTTGGTCCAAGTTATCATTTGCTTCTATGCATTTACATGAGTAGGGAACTTTTGTATAGTTCCTAACTTTGATTCTTATTATTCATCCATAATGGCCTTACGGATTGAGATTTATAGGTTATATCCCACATGTGGATTCAGGAGGACTTTTCTTCCACCTTTCTTGGATATTTTTTTATGAACCATCGTGCTCTTGTGTGCACAGTTTCCATTTTTGGGCAGTTGTCCCTTATATGATCTTATTTTGATCTATTTTCAATGTTATATTACCTTGTATCCATGGGCAATTATTTCCACTTATTCATTTCAAGTCGAGCTCATGTTGAATTTTTTGGAAAATACATGACTTGGCTTATATTCCTTATCATGTTTTCACAACGTTCTATTATTTGAATTTAAGTTAGTGATTTAACTATATTAACTCCCTCGTGATTGCTAATAGTCGACTATGTCGGGGTTGGTTGTCACAAGTTATAGTATCAGAGCCCAGGCATTAGGTCCAATTCATAGAGTGTGATAAATGTTTGGGTAATGTGAAAATTTGTGCTCTTGTATGCATTATTTATGCCTTAAATGAAAGCACTTTATTTCTATATGATGCATTGTAGTATGCAAAAATCCAAGTGTGTTTTTTATTATTATTATAAAATGCATTGTTATATGCGAGATCCAAGTGTGATTTGTTTTATATGATGCTTTATGCAATGTCATATTATGTGGTAGCATAGTTTACCCTATTTTCTAGCATGCAACATGAGAACTATTGAAACCTAGAACATGGATAACTTTTAAGAATATTATTCTTGACATGTACCTAGGTAAAAAACCTTAATGTTATAGTTGATACTGATGACAACATGCTAGGTGTTAGTTAGAAACTAACACGATGTATTTAATGCAGCATGGCCCAAGTGACGCATCAGCGAGATCACGCCATTGTGAGTAGATCTAACATTGTTGATGGTGCACAGCCTCGCGGTAGGGCCGTATGAGTCATTGAGGAGCCTGATTCTCCACTAGCTGTTGATCATGAGGAGCTTTCGGGCAGCGTGGACCACCTAGTTGGACGTGCGAAGCTCAGTGGACTCGATGAGTTCGGGGGCGAGCATGACCCCACAGTAGTAAAGATGTGGATGAAGAGACTGGAGAGCATCTTAAGAATGATGAACCTGAATCATACCAAGAAAATTTTGTGCATTTAGTTTTTACTCACTAATAATGCACTGAATTGGTGGGACGAGAAATCCGAGAATCCAGACCCAGAGTTGTCATGGGTCGACTTTAAGAAGGATTTAAGAGAAACTTCAATCTTGTGACTCATCGTACGTCACAAAAGAGAGATTTTTAACCTGTGTCAGTGTGAGGATTCTATGGCGATGTTCACCACCAAGTTTGCGAGTTGATTCTATGGCGATGTTCACCGCCAGGTTTGAGAGTTTGTGCACTTACATCGTGGGCATCTCACAGTCTGATTAGGATAAGAAGATAACTTATATGGACTCGTATTCGTGAGCATATGGGTGTAGTGGAGTACCCCACATATGCTGATGCTAAGAATGCTGTGATGAAAGTTGAATTTCCAAAAGGAGCGGGAAGGGACCCTTGAGCAAAGGGTATCAGACTCCTAAACCCAAGAGGGGTAGGCATGATGCGTAGTCGTGACCACTATGCTGAGCACATAGTCCAGGTACGACGGCACATACTGGAGGCCCCAAGGAGACTAGGGACCCATGTTGGAGATGTGGTAGTTACCATTGTGGCATGTGTAGATCAGAGAATGAGCTTTCAACTTATTTTACGTATGGGGAGAGAGGAAATAAGAGATCTGATTGTCCTACCCATTACCCTCCAGCTCAGACTGATGTTGCACGAGATGCACCTCATGCTGCTCTCGCGCATCGTCAGATCACTATGGCCGGCAAGGGTGCCACTAGTACCTCATAGGACAAGGGGAAGGGAGTTGTAGGACCTTTTGGTTGACCAAGATATGGGGTTCCTAGAGCCTATGTTATGACCAGAGATGAGGTTGCCTCTAGTCCGGAGGTAGTCACAGGTTTGATTTTTCTTGCGCACATATGTGTTTCCATCTTATTTGATCCTGAAGCTTCTTATTCCTTTGTATCATGTACATGTACATCATCCTTGTTTGTACAATTTTCTACCTTCTTATGATATTCTTATGTATTTGCCATCTAGAGATACCTTTTTCTGGTAGTCAGATGCTTAGGAGGTGTACATTAGTTATCTGCGACAAAGAATTTGTCGCTGATTTGATTGTGATTGACATTCACATATTTGACGTAATATTGGGGACGGATTGGTTGTCCATCTATCGGGCAACTATGATTTGTCATGAGAAGAAGTCAAACTGAAGTTTCCTTATGGGGAGGAGGTGACATTTTAGGGAGACTGACGTAGGTTACCCCTGATGCGTAAATTCAAGAGTATAGTATTTTGATTTTGAAATACATGCTTGACACTATTTTCGCATGATTTTTTACACATGAATCCTCCATTTAGCATTATTTTCCCTTTTTATCGAATACATCTTTGTTACACCTGCAATCTGCCAATCTGTGTAGTTAGAACGAGATAGTGCTGCTTTTGTGCTCTTAGTTTAGGACTCTCAAGAAGGAGGTTTCACACGCTCATATGAAGAAGCGTCATAGCACAGCACCACATATCAGCAGATGACAAAATTTTACAAGGAAGGAAAACCAAGACTACTCATGATTGTCAAGGACGAATTAGAGAGAAAAATTTGAGGCAGGACAAAAGGAACACATGTCGAGTAGAGAAAAGAAGATAAAATAAGCAAAGATGGAAGGAGAGGGGATCTTCAATCATTCTATCTTCCACATTGGGACATCGGGGAGGAGGACCATCAGTGATGAAGACAAAGGATTGCAAAGAGAGAAGAATGAGAACTTCCGAACTTAATACCCTTATTTTGATTATGATGTGTTGTAACTAATAGGATAATTATGGAGTTACACGTTAGGGAATGATGGATAAGATTTATACTTTGGTTTGAATATGTTGATTTTTTTGGATTCTCGGATTTATGAACTTGTTTGATATAATAGTTTTCTGGTTTGATGAAATCACATTCAAACAGAGAGGTTGCTTATGGTTATCTTTCTTGTTTCACATTCGAGTTCACTAGTTGATAACATTTGTGGATTCGCGCATTCACGATTTTGTGATTCCATTGGTTTGATTATTGAGTTTTGATTCGCCAGTGGATGTTCTTACGCTTATGCGACCATGAGAAATTTTCCTATTCTCTTAGAGCATAATAAGTTTAAAGGATCGAAAGATCTCCTCACGTTTACATATGAACGTGTAGCAACCCCATCACCAATTTTGCACATCTATGATGAATGGGTCATATGTCGAGAGGCCCTTGACCTAGGGTAGCTGTTAGATCCATCTTTGGCAGGTTCTAGGCTTATATCTCGATCTCTAATGTTGAATGACTAGGAGTTGGTGATTAAGGTTCCTTTAAAAGGAATCCATAATTCGTCTCTTCACCATAATCTGTTGTAAAACCCCTATGCTATAGTGATGATCTATATCCAGATATCCCAGAAGCATGACTAAATCTAGAGTTTCTCATATCACTTCATTCATGATTCATCCTTGTTGTTATTACCATTTGTTCCATTTCTAAAATCTTCTGACAAATATAAATATTATATAGCTGATATTTTATCTTATTAATCCACTTCCACTATTTTCTCTAGAATTAATTATTAGATTAGATTAGAGTGATTAGTCTCTATAATTGCTTTAGCTTCCCTTGAATTGTATACTTGAAGTACTACAATTGATAGTTGTGCACTTGTAGCATCGTAGTGTTGTCTAAGGTTTAAAACTAATAGTCTGTTGTCCATCACTATTCCGGATATACACTATCAAACCCTACTTGCATATCTGTACTAGAATATGATTTTGATTGAACACTAGACAACACACATCAACCCCCTTATGTGATTACGAGTGTGGGGCATATTTTTGTGCACCATGCATGATCTCAATAGACAGCCAAAAGCACAAGAGGATCTACCGGTAGTTCGGGAGTTCTCAGACGTGTTTACTGAGATATTACTAGGCATACCTCCAAGGAGAGAGATTAATTTTGAGATCGAGCTGATTCCAAGAGCCACTTCAACCTCCATGCCACTATACAGGATGACACCTACAGAATTGGAGGAGTTGAAGAAATAATTGTAGGAGTTGTTAGACTTGGGGTACATTCCACCCAATGTGTAATCTTGGGGAGTGCCGGTGCTATTCATGAAAAAGAAGGATGGTTCGATGTGGATGTGTATTGACTATCGGCAGTTGAACAAGGTCATGATTAAGAATAAGTACCTGCTCCCATGGAATGATGATTTGTTTGACCATTTGAGAGGTGCGAAGATGTTTTCAAAGATAGATCTATGATCCAACTACCATCAGCTACAGATAAAAAAGGATGATGTGAGAAAGACAACATTTTGCAACAGATATGGTCCCTATGAGTTCTTGGTGATGCCATTTGGACTACGAACGCATTTGTTGCATTCATGGACTAGACGAACAAGGTTTTTGGAGAGTATCTTGATGCATTTATCATAGTATTCATTGATGACATACTCATCTATTCTCCTAGTGCCAAAGGCCATGAGAGGCCCCTACGAGCATTCTTGAGACACTTCGAAAGAATCAGCTTTATGCTAAATTTTGAGGTGCAAGTTTTCGATAGATAGAGTTGTCTTTATGGGACATGTGCGAATGGGGTTCTTGTTAATCCATCCAACATAAAGTCCATTGTCAAGTGGGAGGTCTCGAGGAATGCCAAGGATATTCATAGTTTCCTTGGACTTGCTGGGTATTATAGGAGATTTGTATTGGACATCTCCACTATAGCAGAACCTCTGACACAACTATTGAGGAAAAATGCCAAGTTTGCTTGGATAGACAAGTGCGAGTGCAACTTTTAGGAGCTGAAGATTCGCTTGATCGATCTTGACCTTCACCAGCTACCACTCATCTCTGGTCGCCCGCTGACTTCACTTCAGCATCCTCGACGCCCAATCTCGAGTGAAGCTATCTGTCAAGCTCCAATGGTCGTCCGCCACTACCTTTGGCCGACCGTCCTTGACTTGTCCACCGTCTTCAACTGCGCTGGATGTCCGTTGACTTCACATCAGCATCTTGGACGCCCACTCCTGGCCTTGAAGACATCCATCAAGCATTCCTGGTCGTCCGCCACCGCCTGTGGCCGACCTGCT
>LTAE01012916.1:8296-18363 GCA_001647135.1 Pontederia paniculata
TAATTAAGTTTATGCAAATATAATATTTTATTACATTATTCAATGATGAAAAGAAATAACTAATAAATCTCTAGTAAACTCTAGTGTATAACTAATCAGACACAAGCTAGACTCCTATCATGTGCAAGCCTCTAAATCATGAACACCTGCATCACTCATTTCATCACCTATCAGTTTTCTCATTGCCTACAAGATCAAAAGTAGGGGAGACAATTCACCCATGAACAATGAAGCTTAATATGTAATGACAATAATCCAAAGATAATTAGTCCACTATGTTACCAAGAATGCTTTTTGACGAAAGAACATCAGGATTATAACTATGCTATGCCACTGATTTCGATAATGGATTTCGAAGAAAGAACACCAACGTCAAAGATTATAGTTACATGCAAACTAAACAATCCAAATCCTTCTACTATCATAAAATTATGTTATGCTATTATTTTCCATTCATTTAGAGAAGATAAATTATATATGAATAGGTGAAGTAATATAGTTTTTAAGCATCTGAATCAATAGTCGCATAATAAGATTTGCACTGGTTATCACATCCTATGGCAGATAAGATTAACTGTAAAAGGCACAACTTACATCTGATTCTGCACATCCAACTGAACAACCCAATCTCCACCGTACCTACTTCCTTCTCCTTTGTCTTTTAAGAATGAAGTCATGGTTATCAAACCATGATCAGCCAATACTTGTCGGCAACCATTATGATCAGTCCAACCATATGATCTTAGCTCATCAAAATCTACGTTTTATTTTAGGTATCTTTTTTTTTTGTTTTGTTTGTAGCGAGAACATCACTTGCACCATATGATGCAAAGTATTCAATGGCCTATCCATTTTATTATTTCAGTGACATAAGTCCATAAGTGGCAAGAACATCAATTGCATGATGTGCAATATTCACGGTTATCAGTATGTTGAAGTCTAGTAAGTACTTATGACCACTTTATTCTTTACTCTTTATCTTGTCCTAAGTTGTCAACTATTACAATCAATAGTAAGCATTTACCAGTACATGAAAGATTTAGGTTATCCCACTGCAAGATGGCTAACTAGGCCACAGATGCTTCTCAATAATCTCAATAGTCCTCCAAGAGACTCAATCACCTTATCTCTAAGATGCAACCCGGACAAGTCCTTCAACTAGGATAAGATTCTACAATCAAGATAAAATTCGACAATCAAAATAAATCGTACAATCGGCGGGGCCCTCCTTTTCATGCACTAATTCAATCCACACTCATTAATTGTTTCTAATCCTATTCTTAGTTGATCAATCTGCTCACTTCTAAGTTATCATCAAAGAGCCTTATATCAGTATATTGAATTAAGAAAACATCCAATGCGATTAAACTAACATTACAATAGGATCACTAATTATTTATTATTCAATAATCATAACATGGTCTGCATCGGATATTGACACGATCTGCGTCAGGGTCTCAATGTTCACGTCATGAACAATCCAGGAGGACACGGTTCACGTCAGATATCAACGTGACCCATTTTATATGTCATATTTAGTATATGTATGTTGTTTATGCGAAAATTATTCACGCCCGATATATAGTTTAAACGTCAGAGTTTGCACGATCTGTGTCAGGTACAACCCGATCTGTATTAGGGATCATATTTTCCATCCGTTTTCATAATTCAGAAAATGCAGCCCATATCAAGGTAACACGACCAATTTTTAGGGTTAGAATTTCATATCGGCATCGTTGTCGCTCTAAGGAACATCGAATGTGTCGAGGTGCAACATGGTCCATCTTCCATCTCTTGTGTGGTCTGAAGGACGATCTGCGCCCGATAATGATGCGATCCACGTTCAGTTGACTTCAAGTTGTTCGACGAACGTGGTTTGTTTCCTATTGTTGTTGTCCGAGGAATGTGGCCCTTGCTGCGACCTGTTTTCACTTTGTCGCCGATGGACACAACCTGTGTATGGAGCGATACATCCGTGTTGATCGATCCCGGCGACACGACCATGAACGCGGACCATGTTGGCTAAGACGTGATCTGTGTGTTGTAGTCTAGGTTGCATACACTTATTGCATATTTTGTCTTTGTTCCTGTGGTCAAAAGGCATGATGTTACTATTACTTTACTACGTCCATGGTTAACTTTAATATAGAAACCATAATAATTATATATTTTTCCGAGATTCCTTTATTTTATTAATCCACATATGTAAAATCCTAAAGTTGATCCTTTTATTTACATACATTGATCGTTTTTATCCTAAATTCCTCTTCCTTATTCGTTCTCCTCATTCCTCATTTCTCGTTTCTTCGCTACGATGTGTCTTCCTTCGCTTCTAGTCATTAGAGGAGAGTGAAAGAGAAACTTTATGGTGCTTGAGCTTGAGAGAGAAATAAAGAGGTTCTCTCTTCTCTAAATCTCTATATAGGTATTTTCAGGTGTAATCCAACTTAAAACTAACTTAGACTCTCATATTTTACTTTATCCTAGAATCAATAAAATATTATCTTTTAACTCAAAGTCGAGGGTAGGACCTGGTGAGTACAACACGACATGTGTTTAGCACAAACACGACTTGTGTTGATGCTTGACAGTGTTTTGAAAGCAACACGACTCGTATCCATTTTGATCATGGTCCTTGTTGGACCTTTATTTTTCGATTGGGTCGGTTTTTTTATCAGTTTTGTGGTTGGACATGGATCATGTTTGGATCTTTTTTAATTATTTTTAGTTTTCTTGAATTGGCTGATGTTATAAAATGATAGGTAACATAAAGGGTTAACAAAACGTTAAAAGATTATGAGAGCAAAGTGAAAATTCACCGTAGTTCATGGGTGTAAAAGAATAACCCACACATGGTCCACCTATTTTATAGAATAGTTTACTAAATCACTTTGTAAAAAACAAAGGATATAATAAGATTTTGTTCCACCAAACAGACGTAAAACTAGTAGTGAACATTTAACTTTTTAGAGACAATTATTCAACCAGAATTGTCTATTCTTTCTCAAATATTTAGAATAATAATTCTTACTCGTAAAACTGGCAAAGATAGGATTGTATTTAAAAATAGCAATTATGATGTGAACATTTAACTTTTTAAAGAAAAAAATATTCTACTAGAATTATTTATTCTTTCTAGAAATATAAAGTATATAATTCGTATCGGTCGACAAGTCTTCAACCAAAAGTGTAAAAAAAGAATTCCAAGGTTGATGTAGGGTTTTTAATATAAAATAACCTAAATTAAAAATGGACTGGCTGTTGAAATTTAGAATTTTTACCTTAATACCAAAATTTAAGTCTGGAAAACTTCAAATTAGAGATGGCGATTTAGCGTGTTATATACTCCAACATATATATTATATTAAAAGTTAATTGAAAAAAATCTTCACCCTTGAAAAGGCCATATGACTTCCAAAGAAATATACTTATTATAAGGGAGCTATAACATTATAAATTCTAATCATGAAAAGGCGTTCTACTTGACATTAACATCCAATTTTGGCTTATAGAGCTGATGCAAGCTCTCACATTTCATTCATGACGCCATGGAGGTTATGTAATTTAACTTAAAAAATACAAGAATATTAAACAAAGACTACGGGTTCATTATTTCTATTTGTGACCGCATATTTAAATACAACGATTAATATGTGCATTGCATTGTAAATATTAAATTTCTGAGGTATCATACATAAGCTAGCAGACAAAAATGCGTAATTTCCACTGAAACGTCAACTCCATTGCGTACTTGTTAAACAACAAATTCAAAAGAAAATAAATTAATCTAATCAATCTTATTACCCTAAATGATAATTTTTAGCATTAAACCCTGCGGTAAATATCAGAAATCGATATTATGTTTTCTAATTAGATGAGCAGGTAGTCTGCTCGATTTTTGTACAGAGTCGCAAAGTGAAAAATGGAATCAAGTTAATTAAATTAGTGGGACCAGGTTTTAGTTAAAGGTGAAGAAGTGAAAAAACCGAAAAAAGTGAAATCACCTAAGAAAGTGGAAGAAATTAATAAATAGTTAAAGAAATGATACCTGTGGAGTGGAAAAATGAATATGAAAAAGGCAAAGAGGACACAAAAAAAAGCACCCAAGAGAGAAGAAAAAAATAAGAAAAGACCAAATAAAAAATGAAACTTGTTTCAAGGTAGACAAAAAAGAATATTTTTTCAAAATATTTAAAACATTGATATTTTGTAACTAAAAAACTTGTTTCAACCCGTTTTGTTTTTTAAGACCAAAGGTGGAAGACAAGAGAAAAATATTGAAACCAAAATGGAATGGTGTAAATGTAAAATATGAGAAAAAGAAAAATGAAAGAGGAACTGTGAAATATTAAGAAAAATAAACAGAAATATTTAATTAAAATAAACTAGAATGAAATATGGAAGGAAAAAAGAGAAACTGAGAGAACTTTAGGTAATAAGTAAAGTAAAGCTATTATAAGTAGTAATTTTTATTTAGGAAATAAAAAAGAAAATTTGATACATAAATTATTTATTGAATATTTTAATTATTTTTATATAGTTTTATTCATGCTTTATTTTTAAAGTTATAAATAATAATAATTTTTTATAAAATTCAATTTAACCAATTGAATCGATTTGTTCGCAATGCAATTGTCATATCCATTCTAAGTTCACTCCTATATTTAAAATATTAAAATTTATTTTTATCAAATTTTTAACACTAGAACTATATTTGGTTTGGTTAAAAACCTTGTATTCTTAAAAAAAAATATTATTATGCAGATTCATTTTATGTCTAACAAATTCGAACAATAAATTTTGATCAAAATCACCAAACATTAATGGATCGTAAAGAGTTGTAATCTTGAAGAGTTGGATGCATTCACTTTTAAGTTAAAAAAAGTTTATACTTCAGACTTTTAAACATAATTATAAAGAAAATCATTATGCTTAAGTTAAGTCCATAAATAATCCTTCCAGTTTGATTTAAAAAAAAAAGTATACATTAGTTTTCATGTAGAAACGATTTGCTTTTATTTCATTTCTTTTCAACTAGTCCAAAACCTAGAATAATACTCAGGTTAGTAATATCACCAATTTTATGAACGAGTGCAACCATGTCAACCAATAAAATCTTCAGTCTTCCCGAGTTCATTATTGCTTTCGGTTTTGAACTGAGTTTAATCGATTTTATACTGTAGAATCGTAAAATTGTGCATGTTTATAAACTACAGTCTAGAAAGTCTAGAATATGTGTGTTTGAGGTTATTGTAAAAGGGCACATACCTTCTCTTCGGACAGATAAAAAAATTATTTCTTAGATGACCACTAAATAAGAAAAGAAGTATCATCTTAGTTATATATCTTTGATTCAATAGTTCTACGTCCATTAAACCTGTGTAAATGGTCACTAATTGATCGAGAACTTTTTGTTTTGAATAAGAATCGATCGAATATTGTAATGTGATCGTTATGGTCATTATGGAGACCATTATGATTATTATGAAGGTAACCGTTGAAGTCATATTATGGAGAGGATTCTTGGAGTCATCATTATGAGACAATCATTTTGAGCAAAATGATCGGTAATGAAGGGATAGAGTGCAACGAACATACGACAATTATAAAAAGTATTGAATGCGTGCAAGGAGCCTTAGTTCGTTGTTAGAAATCTTTCCTCTTTCTCTGACCTTTTCAATTGGTATCAGAGCGCAAAAGTTCCACATTCACCAACACTTAGCGAACCACACCGTCAAGACCATGGAGGCAAGGACCAGAAGTGATAACCCACTGCCGACCACCCCTCCTCTCCACCAGCTACCTCTGCTGCACACTTGCCTGGTTGAAGCAATAGTCTAAGGTCTACAAATTTTTTCCTCGACGAATCAAGTACTCAATAGCTACATTTTTGTTTAGAAATATTACTTGACTGTGGTGGCCTAAATAAGAAACCAATCCATATTGTTAATATTTTTGAGTTACCATCTAATTTAAGATTATCATCAGTAAAATCAATATTTAATCTCACCTTCTTTGTATAGGAGAAATATTTCATTTCTATAAATAAAATATATAATTAGTTAGGAGAATATTAAATTCTTTAACACCATTTAGGAATATTTGTGCTTATACATGATTTTTTTTCAAACTATCAACACAACAATAGAAGACGTGCCATAACAACCTGTTGACCTAATAGTGTGTGCATAACTCTTGTATAAATGCGCATTTACAGTCAAGGATATGGATGCACATGTATCTTATACCAATGAAGAGTTTGATCATCGATCAACCGTTGACATGAAGATTGCAGCCTGGAATTGCATAGGGAACTCGAGGCAAAGCAATAAATAGGCTTGTAGACATCATAAGGTCATTACAACTAGATATCTTGGTCCTAGTTGAGATTCATGCTGATGAAAGAAACACCAAGAATGGCACTAAGAGAATTGGAAGGCACTGGAAACACAATGCTCATGAAAGTAGTGGAGCTTCAGGAGGTATATTTCTAGCGTGGCATAGCTTAGACCTACAGGTTACCTCTTTACAATCTAATGGGCAAGTTATGCATGCAACTATTACCCTTGGTAACTTATCTTTTCTTATCTCCTGTGTTTATGCAAGTGTTATACCCATCGAAAGAACCAAACTTTGGTACCAGTTAAGTAAATTAAAACTAGATGAAATTCCTTGGATGATCGTAGGTGATCAGAACTATAGTATTGATCCAAGTGACAAAAAAGGGGGGTCACATTTTAAGTTAACTAAATCAAT
Organism: Pontederia paniculata; assembly: GCA_001647135.1. NCBI lineage: Eukaryota > Viridiplantae > Streptophyta > Magnoliopsida > Commelinales > Pontederiaceae > Pontederia > Pontederia paniculata. The sequence continues at coordinate 15,053 of LTAE01012916.1, forward strand.
CCGCCAACTTAGATATTTAATCCTTACACAAGGTCTAATAGATGTACAATACTCAAGTATACAATACACTTAGAGTAACAATAGAAAATGTCTATCTAGAATTCTCAGTGTAAACTAGACATGGTACTAGTCAATCAACACTGCTTGATAAACTTCCCAAACCTTAAGTTATATACTCTAGAGAGACTGTCTTCTGAAATAAAAAAAGAAAAACAAAAACATTTAAATATGAATACTTTTGGTTTGATTATAAACAACCTATTGTCCAACATGAATGGTCCAAAACACAGACCCTCAACAACCCTATTTCCTCAACTACTGGTTTAGAAGCCATTAAAAAGAAGACCTTACAATGGAACAAGAATGACCTGAATAAGCTGGAAACAAAGTCACTCTTGTTAAAAAGGATATCCATACCCTTGAAGTCAATGATGCATCTGTCGGTCTTAGCATCAGTGAACTTGGAGATCTGAGAGCCAAATACAACTTACATGTTGCACTTTTTAGACAAAAAAATTTAAAATGGTGGAGCAAATCACGAATAAACTGACTCAAAGATTGAGACAAAAATACAAATTTCTTTCACCTATCCACCTTGATGAGACATAGGAGTAACTACATCTCTAGTATTGAAGATTCAAATGGTAACCTAATCACTAATGAAACACAGATAAAAAACCTCTTTGCCACACATTACAAGCAATTGTGGGAACCACATAACCTAACACCTCTTGATTTGGAACTTTGGCCCTGGCTGCCTCAATTAGATAACTCCCTTCACCCCTCCCTGGACAAGATAGTGGATGCTGCAGAGATAAAACAATGTCTATGGTCCATGTCTTTAGGAAAAGCTCCTGTGCCTGATGGCTACATCACTAAATTTTATAAACAATACTGTGATATACTTGGTCTAGGCATCACACTAAATTTTATCTTTTTTCAGTTCTAATTGATTACCACAGGGTTTGTCTAACACCTCACTAATTTTCATACCCAAGAAAAAGAATCCAAAAGTAGTTGGTGATTATAGGCATATTGCACTCTGTAATGTCCTTTACAAGATTGTTGCAAAGACTCTTGCAAATAGAATCAAACATGTCCTTGATAACCTCATAGATCCAGCCCAGTCAACTTACATCTCTGGAAGGTCTATACAAGATAATATTCTTATTGCCTAGGATTTATCTCATTCAATCCAAAAAGGAAGGAAAAAAACATATGCTCATCAAAATAGATATGGCCAGAGCTTGAGTATCTTGGCATTCAAATTCTCCATACCATGAATTTTCCTTTTAAGTTTATAGGATGTATTTAATCATGTATTACATCACCTATCTTTACTTGTAACATTAATGGCTCTCTATCCTCTACTTTCATTAGCCATTGTGGAATTAGACAAGGTGATCATATCTCATCATATCTAATCATCCTTGTCTCTCAACTACTTTCCTCATTTATGAGACAAGCATATTTGAACTCTTCCATCAAACCATTTAAACTATAAGTTTTCTCTAAGACATTTGTTATTTGAAAATGACATCCTTATTTGCTTGGCTACAACATTAAGAACAAGGTTGTTAAGTTCGAGAGTTTAAGTAGATTCATTTTCTCTCTTGTAAACTCGTATCGTAAATTTGTATCATAAACTCGTAGAGTTTATGTTCCAAACAAATTAAATTATACAATAATTAATATGGATGTACAATATAAAATTATGTGCATATTTAAGATCAAATATATAAAAAATAATATTTTGCATTAATATTACATAAATATAAAGGAATAAAAATAAAAAAAATATTACTTCTAACTACTGTGCAACTAACAACTTTACAACTTATTAAGTTAAAAAAAGTAATGAAAGATAAAATTGCACTAAAGTTGGTTGCAATAATTTCAACTCATAATATATTATCTATGAACATCACTCTTAATTATTAATAAGGGTAGTTAAAACAAAATATTTAATATTTAGGAATATTTTATTATACAAAATGAAGAGTTGTGCATGTTCATATAGAAATCGTACAAACTCATAAAATCATATAAATTCTATAAGAGTCTATAAGAGTTTACATAATCTTTAAAATTATTTTTTAGTAGAATCTAAGAGTTTAAGTTATTTAAGAGTTTATGCCGACTTGACTCGTTTTGCTTACCTAAACTCTTAAACTCGTAAGAGTTTAAGAGTTTGACTCGAGAGTTTGTCAACCTTGATTAAGAACTATAAAAAACTTAAATCCATTTTCAAAAACTATGGCCAAATTACTAACCAAAGGATAAATTTTGGTAAATCATAATTTTTTTTGCTAAGAAAATTCAATACCCAAAGAAAAAACAAAGCTAAACAAAACTTGGGCATGGAAGTAGGCAATTTTCCTTTCTTATATTTAGGGGGTACCCATATCTTACAAATTCCTAAATGTTAGGCACCAATGCTTCTTAGAGAACAAATTCTCAAACAAGCTGATAGGGTGGAAGCAAAAAACACTAGCACAAGTTGGTAAGTCAACCCTGATTAAGTCAGTCCTAAACACCATATCTAACTATACCTTGAGCTCAATGCACTTCTCTGGTGGGATCTTAGAGTCACTTGAATGCCTAAGTAGAACTTACCTCTAGTCTATATATGTGAGTAAAATAGGGTGCCACTTGATAAATTAGGCTACTCTACAACTGCCTAGACATAGTGGAGGCTTGGGCATAAGGAATGTGGCAAATATCCAAGCTTCCTTATTAACAAAAACACTACTCACAGTGTTGAATGTGACTGAGGACCTCTGGGTTAATGATGCGACTTTTTTGACCTATATCAAATCCCTAGCAAAGATGCCAAAAACTTGATGCGTTCTAAATACACTAGCAAGCGCACTAGTCGTTCAAGTAATAAAGTGAAAAGAGTAGGAATGTCGAACCCACGAGGACTAATGTAACCTAATCTTATCTAATTCCAAAAGTGGTAGATAAAAGATTTATTTTAGTTTTAATTTAGAATATAAAAGATAAGAAAATATAAAATTTCAGAGATGAGGTCAGATAAGATCAAATCAGGTTGGAAGATTTAGGACTCTCTCACCACAAATAAGATTGAATAAGAGTTGCTTCTAATGATGAACTAAGAATTGCCTAAAGTATGATCCTCTAAACAGACGCAATCAACTATCTCAACTTCAGATTAACCGGAACGTTCAAGCGAATCCACCCTAAATCAATCTAAACCTAAGATGCTTTAACGTTGCAGTTCTTATACTGTTGACCACTTAAGCAAGTCCAATCAACAGGCCACACAATCTGAATCTCCCGCGAGTAAT